>OX421845.1:8096429-8328357 GCA_949127995.1 Suillia variegata
TTCATCACAGCGGTCACCACAGTCATCACAGTCGCGGAGGACACGTTGCAGCGGGCAATCACCATCATCATTATCAGCAACAGCAACGGCCAATTTCTGGGTCAGATGGGCGTAAATACAAAGGCATCTCGCCAGGTGAGGAGCACTTTTAAATTTGTTGAGAATACAATTTTTTTTTCGTTAAGATTTTTTTTTAAATAATATTTTAACAACCCATCAGATCGTTATCACCACCAGCCGACAACGCCGCCACACAAGCGTCGAAAATTGCCCGACGATAGCAGAGTACGCGGCGGTTCGTCGTTGTATGAACAGCAGCATACGAGCAGTGGCCGCCATCACAACAGTTCTATGGCGACCAGTGGCAACAGCGCCGGTCGTAATTACGAACGTTATGGCAGCCGCGAAAAGTATGGCAAACGGTACGGGAGTAGAAGTCCGAGTCTCACTCACGCCGTTGGACGCAGTCGACTATCGCCTCCACTTGGTGGCGGTGGCGAATCCTCCAGCACCGGCAATTATCGCAACAGCAGCAGTAAACACAAGTACATGATTTCTTCGCCATCGCCAGTCCGTTCACGTTCATCGAAACGTACTGGTGGTGGCGGTGGCGGCGGTGATCGTTACTCACGGTCACCACGTTCGCCACGCACGTCGCGATCATCGGGCGTCAGCGGTAGCGTCTACTATGTCGGTGATTCACCACCTTCGCCGCCGCATCACACAGCCGCATCTACATCGTCTGGAGTTGCCGGCGGTCATCATCATCATCGTGCCTCCTCGTCACGTAGCTATCGGCGCAGTGGGCGGCGCAGTAGTAGACGACGCTCGCCGGTTTCCCGCTCGCGCAGTCGATCATATTCGCGCTCTGCGTCGCCGGCGTCTCGCGATCTCAAAGCAAAACGCATCGAGTATAGCAAAAAGATAAGCGAGACGAGTTTGTTTGCGGAGCTCGTCAAGGATCGACACAAGCGACAGCAGGCATTACAGGTAGGTTTAGATCGGTTAATCCAAGATACGGTTTTAACGCATTTATTGATTGTTATCAAACTTAAATTAATTAGGAAATCATTGAACGCCAAGAAGAGAACAGCAGCAACAGCAACGGTGCGCTGCTCATCATCAACGACAACAGCTCATCTGTGGACAGCAGTATAACGCCAAAGGCAAATACAGACGCTTCTGCAACGGCAGCGGCGGCAGTGGTGGCGGCGAATACAACGTCCGCTATGGCTATGCACGCCGTTGCGTCATTGGCACCAAACGGCCTCAATGCAACGACAATGACGGCAGGTGGTGGCGGTGGCGGCGGAAGTGGCAAGCCCGCGCTTGACATCAACAACATTCCCATGCCGACAAGAACCGGTGCTGCCGATGAAACCGATCGCGCCGTCGTTACTGCAGTTACAGCTTCGAGTGTCTCCGCCAGTACTGCTGCTGCAACACCTGTCAAAACTAAACCGAAAAGCCTCACAGCACTGCCCATGCCGCCCGGCATGAATGTGGCCGATTTAGCGAATGCTCCAACGCCTTCGCCACCACGCCATGATGAGCAAATTACACCGCCGACGAAAAAATCGTCCTTGGGCAATACTAGCATAAACGCCGCCAGTATCTCCGCTGTTGCCTCGTCCTCCTCCTCCTCCACCTCGAATGCCAACAAAAGCATTTTGAATTTACCAATGCCGCCAATGGTGCCGGGCAGCGAAGAGCTTAGCGGCGACGATGAGCTCATCAACAGTCCCGAAGACTTCGATGCTATTGGCGGCAGTGGTGTCGGCGGTAATAGCAGCATTCGCGGTACCTTAGGCGCTGGTGGCAAATCATCAGGTTCTGCTGCAGCTGGTGGTCAAGCAAAACGAAAACGTCCCGTCATACTGAATCGTCGTGATTCACGAAACAATGTACGCGACTGGGGTGAAAGGTGCGTGGATGTTTTCGAGATGCTGGCGCAAATCGGCGAGGGAACCTATGGACAGGTTAGAGACCGAAAATGAAATATATAAGTTTTAATAATTGTAATATATTAATTTTTATTGCAACAGGTGTACAAAGCGCGCGATCATCACACCAACGAAATGGTCGCTCTCAAAAAGGTGCGTCTCGAACACGAGAAAGAAGGTTTCCCCATAACCGCGGTGCGTGAAATAAAAATTTTGCGACAACTAAATCATCGCAATATCGTCAATTTGCACGAGATCGTTACGGACAAACAAGATGCGTTGGAATTCCGCAAAGATAAGGGCTCCTTCTATTTGGTCTTCGAGTATATGGATCACGATCTGATGGGTCTGCTCGAGTCCGGCATGGTCGACTTTAACGAGGAGAACAATGCCAGCATTATGAAACAACTGTTGGACGGACTCAACTACTGCCACAAGAAGAACTTTTTGCATCGCGACATCAAATGCTCTAACATCCTCATGAATAACAAGTGCGTTTGAGTTTTTGTTTTCCAATGTTTGCATTGCAGCCTTAAGTTATTTTGATTTTATAAAAAAAAAAATGTTTAAATAATATTTTCTTCTGGCAGAGGTCAAGTCAAACTTGCCGATTTCGGGCTGGCGCGTCTCTACAATGCCGAGGATCGCGAACGGCCCTACACGAACAAAGTCATTACGCTGTGGTATCGCCCGCCAGAGCTACTGCTCGGCGAAGAACGTTACGGTCCATCGATCGATGTGTGGTCGTGCGGCTGTATACTCGGCGAACTCTTCCTTAAGCGACCGCTCTTTCAAGCGAACGCCGAAATGGCACAGCTTGAGACAATATCGAAGATATGCGGCTCACCGGTGCCGGCCGTTTGGCCGAATGTTATTAAGCTTCCACTTTTCCATACGCTCAAACAGAAGAAACAACATCGGAGACGTCTGCGCGAAGACTTTGAATTTATGCCAATGCCAGCACTGGATCTGCTTGACAAGATGCTCGATCTCGATCCGGATAAGCGCATTACGGCAGAGGATGCACTCAAATCGCCGTGGCTAAAGGCGGTCAATCCCGATGAGTGAGTGTTGTGTAAAAAATTATCAATAATAGTTTAAAATATTATCATCCAATTATGCTAACAATTATTCTTATATTTTACAGAATGCCCACACCAAAGTTGCCCACCTGGCAGGACTGCCACGAATTGTGGAGCAAGAAGCGACGCCGTCAGCTGCGCGAACAACAGGAAACGTTGCCAAGTACAACGGCGTTAAAGTACCACCAAACGCATGCAGCAGCTGCCGGTGGGGAAGCTTAGCAGCATCATCAGCAACAGGACTTGATGATCGGCATCGATGCCGTTAGCGCTGGCGAATACGAGAATTTGTATCGTAGCTTAGCGGCGCAGAAAAGTGTTTAAGAATGCGTGCGAATTTCCGCATCCGTTGTTTTTAATTTAATTTTTTTTTTGTAAAAAAAAACAAATTATGCTTATATTTAGTTGATAGAAAATACTTTTACATTGTTATTTAAATTAACAAAAAACAAAACAAACAAAAAACAAAACAAAGAAAACCAACAAAAAAGTCCTTAAAAAGTTTAAAGCCAAGACACATTTCTTTATATATGCATAAATTTATAAACAGTGAAGTGCTTTGAGAAAGAAGAAGAAGAATAAGAAGGAAACCAAAACAAAACAAAATAAAAATAACTATGAAATCCCATTTTTACAAAATAAAATTTTGCAATTTTAGTTAATAAAGAAGAGATTTGTTTTTGTTTTATGTATATCGAAACAAAAACGTGCCGCATTATTGCAAAAGCGGCGAAAAGCCAATTTAAAATTGACACACGACACACAAAGAAAGAGAAAGAAATAAATAAATAAATAAATAAATAAAAATAATGTGAAACATTTTAACAAATGAAAGAGCAAACATTGTAAATTTAATAACGAAAAAAGAGAACACGGTAGATATAATTGCAAACATAATAAATTAATTAATTGAAAAGGCATACACAGTACATTCAAATGAATTTACTATAAATTTAACTGTAAACAAAATTTGTCATGTTTAATTAAAAGAGAACAAAACTAAAATAACATTTGAAAAGTTGTTTGAATAACAAAACATGATGAATTCTATTGAAAACACTGTAAATTTAACTACAACATAATGTAAACATAATTGCGCAAGTTTAAACTCAAACTAAACTAAACGAAACGAAACTACAAAGTGCAAAAGTTTTGCATTTCCGTTTAATTTTGTATTCCAAAAATCAAAAAGGAAGATACTAAAATTTAAAGAAATAAAATATAAAAACTTAAAAAAGAAATATTTTTAATGTTAGGAGCGTTAACAACAAAAAAATGTCTTCATTTTACTCATGGTTGAATATTGAGGTTAGGAAAGTAGAACTCACCTCGATTTCTGCCTTATTTGAAAGTTTATTTTTTTAAATTTTTGAAGAAAACTTGATAATCATATTGCAACGATAGTTGCCAATATCAATTTACAAAGAGAGAAACAAGATCGAGGTGAAGAGAGACATTTCTCTTCTTTCCCCACCTTATATTTTTTCACCATGATTTTACTCAAAATTTGTATATATTTTCTTGTTTGGCTAGAATTTTGTAAAGTAGAGAAATATTCAAAGTAGATATACTTATATAGAAATATAGGTTAAAAAAGTGAGTCGATCTATGTCCGTCCGTCTTATGTCTTAGATAAACCGATAAGATTTTACAAACTCTTGCCACTTGCAGAAACTACTCATTTCTTCAATATTTCAACAAGACAATTCTTGTTAAAACAATATCTTGCGAGCCATTAGAGATACTGGCTTGATATTTTGTATAAAGTTTTCTGTTATGCCTGTACTTCGATTAACTATGACTAAATTTAGAAAAAACCAATAAGAAAACATTAGGCTGGTTCGTATATCTTTTTTTTTTCGTAAAGCCTTTATAAACTCTCTTTTGGTACACAAACGTTCTGAATCAAATTAGAAAAGCTAATGATTTGAACAATATTTATAAATGTAACATAATCTCAAATTAATTTTGGTAGTGACAGAAAACTACAGACACAACATGGGCGATAATAAGAACATGAACAATAATACGGACTTGGGCGGTAATAAGGATAAGATCACTTCGGTAATAAGAATATGGGCGGTGATAATGACATGTTCAGTTATAATGGCAAGGGAGATAATACGGTTATAGGAGGTGGTGAAAATGACATGGGGGAAATAAGAATATGTGCGGAAATAGGCTTATGAACGATTATGAGGATATGGGCGGCATCAAAAACTTTAAAATTGTTTCAAGTGCCACAAAGTGCTTGAAGATAAAATCCCTGACTGGGAAAAATTTATAGTGTCCGCTTAATATTTGTGAAATGCAACGCTGTGCGCTATAAAACTATAACAGTCGAAAGCAACCCCGACAACGAAGTGCATAAGAATTAAGCGAAAAAGAAGAATAGTTGAGGAGGAAAAAGTTGTGAGTAGGGTCGCATTCCGATGGCGTAGTGAATGATGAACAAAATCGTAGTAAATCTTAAATTTCCGTAGTATAAAAAGTGCAATAGTGTTTTAGAACTGAATAAATATTTTGTTTGGACAGACGACAAAATTGACAACTTTTTTCCCTATAAAATAACGCATACATTAACAAATAAAGAAACTACTGTAATTATTTAAGAACTTAAATCGTAGTAGATTTCAGTTAAAGCGGAGTGGCGGAGTAGTTTTTAAAATTTTTCGAAAAACGTAGCAAATTTACTCCGATCGGAGCAAAGGTCCGACCGAACACTGGTTGTGAGTAGAGTTCTTTGTTTCGTCATCGAAATCATCCAAAAAAGGAAAAAGAAAATTATTTTCAAGCTACAAAAACTGACATTTTGCTGGTCGAAAACTATTAAAATGCAATAGCGAAAGTCCCCGGGAATCGCGAACAATTGAAAACGCCGTGAAAATCCCAAACTAAAAGCGAAAAAACTGAATTTTCCAACGAAGTGAAAAAATAGAAGAAAAAAAATATACAACATTGCAATTAGTGCGAAAGAAGAAGAGCAGATCTAAAGAAGTAGCAGCAAACCAAGAAAAAAAAAACGAAGGCAGCAGCAGCAGAGCAAAGAAACACGAGCAAAGCAAAAGGACAAAGTAAGAGAAGAGCGAACGAATAATAGACAAAATAGCTGCGAAACGAAAAGAAGTGAAGACGTAGAAAAAGTAAAAAAAAGTGATTGCTTAGAAAAACCAAAAAAAAAAAACGAAAAACCGAAAAAATTAGAGAAACTTCAAAAATTATCATAAACGAACAACAAACACACGCAATAAAAGCAATAAAATAGTTTTTGTTTAAGCGGAATAAGAAGAGTCGAGCCGTACATTTCTAAATTTCTTTTCGAGTTCGTGTTTTCGTGTGTGTGTGCGCATAATTTTTGTCTTTTTCGTTGTAGATACGAAAAAAGAAAAACGAAAAACTGAAAAAAAATTTGTAAACAAAGCAGCAGCTGCGCGATTCGACGACTTGCGAGGTATGTTAATTCACTACCTGCTTTTGTCACTCACGCATCTGTTAGGTAGAAAACTCAACTTTCTTCAATTTCATTGAAACTTCCATTTTATATTGAAACACCATTTGGATTTTTTTTTTAAATTAATTAAGTTTTCAAATAATTTAGAAATTTGAATTTCGAACTTTTTAATTGCTTGTATACACGGTTTACGGTTCGAATAGTAATCGAAAAGTTTCATTTTACACTTTACTGTTTTCCAGCTTTGTTGTATATGAAAATCAAAAATTTGTTTTTGAATTTTTGACAAAATTTCGAAATACTTGCAAAATGTGCGTTGTAAAATATTTGTAAATTGCTTTTCAGTTACATATACGGACAAACCATATTTATTTCGTTTCTCTCCTCGCATTAAAGTGCGACGTTGATTATTTCAAGCGTAAATTCGATTTTTCGAAATTACGCTTTACTCTTACGTTCGAAATTTCGAAATGCAAATTGTGTATACTTGAGGGTTTTTGTATATAACAAAATATTAAATACAACAAATTTTAACAATTAATTTAATCATTTAAGCTTTTGTTTTATCATGTTAACCTTACAAAGTTTTACCTAAGAAATCAGCTGTTTTTTTTTAATTTCCATACAAAGAAATATACGAGGCAAACACATTTCGTAAAAAAGCAAATGGTACAAATATTCGATGGTTACGAGTGTTAATGAGTTCGGAGAATTAATTCAAATTTTGTTGGAACAATTTGTTTTGTATTATGTATTTAAAATTTTATTTTTCTTAAGAATTGAGAAATTCGTTTTTTAATCAATTTAAAAACAAAAAAATTGAGCAAACAAAATTGCTATAAAACAAAAATAAATTGCCTTGCCCTACTGTGCAGCAAAAATTCATAACAAAGTTGCATAATTTTGAACTGCATTTTTAATACTTCCTTTTTTTCTGTATTTAATTTCGTTATGAATAATTAATAAACAAAAAAAACCGGTTTCAATTCACATCGCTTAGCTAAGCTTGGCTTCGTTTCGTTTTAATTGCTTTTGAGAGTATCGTGTAAGCAGTTATTTGTTGTATTTATCATTATTATTTTTGACCCAACCTACCGACATAACTACCCACAAACAAAAACAAACAAGTAAATATGTATGCAAACAAACATACATATAATAATCAGCTGTTTTCTCAAATTAAAATTGTTTACATATTCCGTTGAGAGCGCTTGAGACATTCTCTCTCTCTCTCTCTAATATAAAGACTATCTCAATTTTAATCTGGTCACTACTGTCACTTACAAATTGTTTTCAGCATATTTCGATTTTTCTTTTACTATAATCGAAAATATAAAAACTTAGGCAAGGGAAAAATGAATAAAAATTAATTATTAAAAATGTAAATATATGAAAAAGTCAGCTTAAATCAATTAGCGGATTTTGAATGTGTGTTTAATTCGATTACCAATATTTTGCTAGAAGCCAAGCCATTTGGATCACGAACTTTGAATTCGAATAATAATTTTCATTAATATTCTGAGCTAGTATACAATTTTGGAAATTTCGAAGTTACTTGCATTATAATTTAAAAAAAAAAACTGAAAATCAAAAACCGTATGTTTTTATAAGATATATTATTTTAAAGCTTAAAGTTTACTATTATTATAATAATTTTTAAAGCTTTTTTAAAAATATTTCGAAATTTATTTGAAAAGTGAAATTTCTTTTTGTTTAATTTTTGTAATTCTTGTTTTTTGTTAAAAAAAAAAGGTAAAATTTCGAAAATTAAACATTTCGACATAAGATAACAACAAAATAAAAATGTTTTATAACAAATATAAACGAGGGACCGTTATGGAAAAAATCAAAAATTTAAGATTTTATGGATTCAACGATTCTTGACGATTACGATTATTCAACGATTGCGACTAGTTGTTATCGTTGTTGCATCCCTAATATTTTTTTAATCTTTTTTTCTTCATGAAATACTGTTACTTCAGTCATATATTATGACCGCATTTGTTTGTATTTTGCTTCTTAATAATCTAAATAATTAATTTTTGTCGCATGTTTTTTTTTTCTTTCTACCTGCCGCACTCTCAAAACGAAAAAAAAAATGTAAGGAAGTATTTTCCTTATTTTTTTAAACGATTTTTCACTGA
Organism: Suillia variegata; assembly: GCA_949127995.1. Taxonomy (NCBI): domain Eukaryota; kingdom Metazoa; phylum Arthropoda; class Insecta; order Diptera; family Heleomyzidae; genus Suillia; species Suillia variegata. The sequence continues at coordinate 8,105,050 of OX421845.1, forward strand.
TTTGAAATAAACATTGACTCAATCTCTCATATTCGTTTTTCTTGTTTCTTGTTTTGTTATCAACTGAAATTGCAGGCAAAAACGACCGAGAAACTTCGCATTCAGCTGGCAGAACCCAAACAGCATTTTTCCTCTCTCTATCTCTTTCTGCTTGCGACCGTTTGTCTCTGGCATTAAACTCGATAAGAAGAAGAAGAAGACGCAGAAGAAAAATCAGCGAAATATTTATTTAAGCGAAGAAAGAACAAGAAAAGTGATTAGAGAGAGCGCGCTCGCGCATAACTGAACACAACACAAGTCGAAAGCGCTTTGGAGAAGTGTGCAGGAGGAAGAAAAAAGTCACGACGACGAGGTACGCGAGAGCACTTGAGCGAACGAGAGCGCGTGCGAGTAAGCGACGAGAGCGAGAGTGAGTCTTTGTGGCGTGCGTGTTTAACGAAGAGACTCAAAATTGATAGAAACAACAAAAAAGCTGCTGCAACTGGTGCCTCATCCGAGGACCAGCCGCCGCGCAAAAAAGGACGACGTTCAGGAGCAGCAGCAGCAGTAGCAGGAGGAACCGCCACAGCAGCAACAGCAGCAGCAGCAGCAGGATCATCAATAGCGACAGCAGCAGCAGCAAGCAGCAGCACTCACGCGAGCACTAACGCCAGTAGCAGCAGCACCAGCACCACCAGCAGCAGTAGTAGTACTCCGCAACCACAACAGCACAGTATCAGTTCGATTGTGTCGATAGACACGGAAACAGCGACCACATCGCGAGCAGCAGCCGCCGCGGCCGCACTTAATCAAAATACAAATCCGAATACAATTCAAAATCAAAATAAACAAAGCGAAAAACATTTCAAAGGTGGGTCAGTCACAGTCTGTCCGTCTTTCTGTCTGTCTGTCTGTCTGTCTGTCTGTCTGTCTGTCTGTCTGTCTGTCGTCTCTGCATGTGTTTGTGAGTGTGTGTTTTCGGACAAAAAAAAAACACGAATTCATTTGAAATTCGCAAATAATTGCGGAATAGTTTAATATAAAACAAAAAAGAAAACGTGCCGGAGGAAGTAAATTTATAATTGTGTGCTCGGAAATTTTAAATTCCATATTTTGAAATTTATATTCGAATTAGTTGAATTTCAAAGATATTGTTTAAAAATACTAAAACAAAAAGTTTTCCATTTCACAGCAAATAGCGGATTTTTAAATATATTCTTTAATATTTTGAAATCAAAATTTATGATTTTTCGATGATTTTTTGGAATCAAATTTTGTTTTTGTATGATTTTTAATTTTTTTTAAAACCTTTTAAATTTATTTAATTAACAATCTTTGTCTTGTGGCACGCTTTAGGTGAATCACCAAAGAATAACAACAGCAGCAACAACAACAGCAGCAGTAACAACACAAAACAAAAGACAACAACACCAACAACAACAAATAAAGATACGACGACCCATCCAGACGAAAAAGAAGAAACAGCAGCCGTAACAACGCCAATAAAAATGCAAAATTCTGCATTAAACACTTCGTCCTCTTCGGTCGGCGGCGCCTCCACGTCTGGTGGTAGTGTTGGTGGAGCTGGCGCAGCCGTCGCCGTCTCAACTTCGTCACCAGCAGCCGATGGTGTTAGTGGACCCGGTGCAGGCGGTGATGCCGTCGCCGGCAACGTTGCCGCACCAGCCGCCAACAATTCCGCTAACAACGTCGCTGCCGTCGTCGCCGCTGGCTCTGCCTCGAGCAGCAGCACATCGACAAACGGTCACGACTCCAAACACAACGGATTCACTGCCAACAGCAACAACAATAATAACAATGATGCTGCCGCCGCCGCCGGTGCCAACGATGCCGCCGCACAAAATAATCATGGCGCCGCTGATGATGATGGTGCCGCCGCCACTGATGGCGCCAGTGCCACCTCAAATCACAATTTTCATTTGGACAAATCAAATCAGGAGATAATCCGCTTAATCGGACAATATTTGCAGGACATCGGTCTCGATAAATCGGTTAAGACGCTGATGGGCGAATCCGGTTGCTATTTGGAACATCCCGCCGCAACGAAATTTCGCGAGCACGTTCTCTCGGGCGAGTGGAACAAGGCCGATGCCGATCTGAAGGTGAGAACAAATTAAATTTCGGTTTTAATGTTTACAATCATTTTATTTGGAAATGGAATTTCGTTTCTTTTGATATTCGAACTTTTGAATTTGATTTTGATGAAATATGAAAAACCTTTGCGAGTTTTAAGTCAAATATGGGAAAATTCGAAGTTGGTCCTTAATAATTGGTCCGAATACTATTTAAGTATATATGTTTTCAATATTGTAATTAAAAGGTGTGGAAGTAAAATTAAAAACAAAAAACAATCTTCGCCGTCTGCGCCTTATTTTGCAAGATGTTGTTTTCCATTTTTTTGTTACTCTGTTTTCGTTTTGTTAATTTCAGTTAAGTTTATTTATTTATATTTATATGACGTTGGAATTTGTTGTTCAAAACACTTTGCATTTTTCGTGTTTTTCTCTTTGTCATGTTCGCTCGCAGTTTTGTTGGTAACTTCAGTGCAGCTTTTGCTTTTTGGCCAGCTCCCCTCGCGGCCATCAACCCAACACCGCCAACTTCATTTTTTTTCTTTCTTTCTATATTTAGTTGAAAGTGTTTCTTTTCTTAATCCAACGTCCGTCGTCTGTCTTCATTATTTTTCTTTTCTTTTTTTCTTCTTCGCCTTTCATTTTAATACGCACCTTGCTCTCTCTTATCTGCTTGTTTATTACTTTGCTCTTGTCGCTCCTCGCTCTCGCTGACACTCCGCAATTCGGCCTTTGTCTGCTACATATGGTCTCTTGCCTGCCTGCCTGCCTGCCTGCCTTGATGTATTTTTTCTTTGTTTTCGTTTTGTTTTTTTTCTACTTTACACAAAAATAACAACAAAGAAAACCCGAAAAGTAATAAACGCAATGCACAAAGAACACTTTTCGTTGAATTTTTCTTTGGCTCCTCTCGTGCTTGCCTCATTACTTCCCTTTTTCCATGTACGAGCATTTCTTGATTTGTTTTGATTTTATAATAATATTTTCTCTCCGCTCGTTTGTGCCTGCTTTCTTTATTTTCTTTGCCCCTTTTTTTTTTTTAATACTTAAAGCAAAAAAGAAAATTGAATAAATAAAACGAAAACTGAAGCACTCAAGCCTCTGCAATTCAAATGCGAAATTCATACCAAAAAATATAAAAATTGTTGACTTTAATCAATTTTAATAAGAATTTAATAAACATTTGCGAAGTTCGCTTTGTTATTGTAATTCACAAATATTGCCTAGAATTCGCCAACGTCGCTTTACTTTAATGCTACGTTGCCGAATTTAATAAAATACTTTGTAAATTCAATTCTACGCTAACTTAGTCGAGGAAATCGACAAAACTGAACATTTTGAAGATGTATCCGTGTCTGTATCAATTTTCAGGTTGATAGCTTTGATATTTTTTTTTTTGTAAATAAAACCTTGCATGTATTTGTTTATATTTTGTATGTATGTGCATGTATACACCACACAATTGAAATCTTAACAGCAGCAGCAGCAACAACTACAAAACAACCATTTATACGCACTTGGGTGTGCAGCTTGTTCGTTGTTTAGCCAGAGGACAATGTTCTCTTTCGTGGGTCGTCATATGCTGACAGTAGATTTTTTCCTTCACCTCTTCGATTTTTTGTTTTGTTTTCGTTTTTCGTCGTAGTCGTCGTCGTCGCTGTTGTCTTGGTTGTCTTTTCTTTGTCTTTGTTGTTTTCCATTTCCATACTGCTTCTAATCTCTTTCCATCATCATGGTCAAGAGACAACAATGGAAATTTTGTTTTGGTTGTAGTTGTTGTTTTTTTCCCTTTCGAATTGAGTATTCTTTTTCCTTGGGATTGGATTTATAATGTGGTCAATTCGAAAATTGATAAGCGACTGCAGTTTGTTTTTAAAGTATTGATATTTATATGTATTTGCTTTAACATACATGATACATGATACATGAGCAATTGCATATGTCAGTTTTTTGAAGAACACAAACTTTTTAAGTTGTATACTTAAGCGTACATTAATTCATGTATTGTGCATATAAGAGACTATCTTAAGATTTCCCTTTTCCATTTTTAACATTAAATTGATGTAGTTTTCATCTTCAAATCGAGAAGTTTCTTTAAAAATATTTTCCTTAATTTGGCAATGTCGCTTCTGTTAAAAAAACGTTTTCTAACTGTCACTGAAACATTTGCCAATTGCTTTTTGAAACGAGTTAAGCTTGTTTCAAGTCAAGACTGGACGTTAAAACAAGTTAAAATTGTAATATTTAAGTCGTGTTAAGTTTCAATCGGCAAAAATAAATTATTCATTTTAATAGTTTCGTAAGAAAGTCAAAACGTTGCACTTAAAAAAGCGACGTTATTAGCAGGGCTCGAATTTCGATGGGACACATGTCCTGCAGTTCTTTGAGCACATTTCCTGGTGTTCTATGAGCACCATTCATGGTTTTATATAACATTTTTTTCCATTTTTGATTTAAAATAATTTAACAAATAAAATAATTGATGTTATTGTTTTAAAAATTCTAAAAATGTTATATACCCTTTGTAAATAATTTATGTTTGACATAAAATGTAGGGTGCTTTAAAGGTCGACTGTCTGCTTGCGTTCTTGACAAATTCGATGAGTTCGATTCTTGCGTTATTTTCTTTCTTTCTTTCTTTCTTTCTTTCTTTCTTTTTGTGTTGTTTTTCAATATTTTCATTTTTTCTTCGTATGTTCTTTTTTTTCTTGTTTACTCATGCATAAGTCGTTTTCTTTTTATTCTTGCTATTGGCATTTTTTGTATTTGTTTGTTATTTCATTGACTGAAATCAGCTGATGTCGATGATCGATCTACGCCTCGTCGAAAATGATGCATACATACCAATCAAGCATTTCAAAATCAAAAATCGATAAATCTATTTCAGGTGAAATTGATTTCTTGATGTATTCATTTGGTTTATGTACGTTTCCAACTGATTCCGTAAATTCTAAAATAATTTTTTTAAATATATTCTGTTTGCATATTTTCCTAACTTTTGCTAATCGCTATTTCAAATTAAATGCTGATTGAACAAAAGTTAAATTATCAAGTGAAGCGCTTACTTACTACTTTTTCTTTGTCTTTATGACAGGAGCTCGAACCGCTGATCGAGACAGCCCACCCCGGCGGCATCGTCAGCAGCGGCCACAAGCCGTCGTCATCTTCGTCGTCGTCTTCATCGTCGATCATCACCGAAATGAAATTCATTTTGCTCGAACAAAAATACTTGGAGCATCTGGATGACGGCTGTCCGCTTGATGCTTTGCATGTGCTGCGCAACGAGCTGACGCCCCTACAGCATAACATTTCGCGTGTCCATCAGCTTTCGTCGTACATGATGTGCGCCAATCAGCATGATTTATATGCACGCGCCAAATGGGAGGGCAAAGGCATACTGTCGCGTGCTTTGGTCATGGAACGTCTGCAGGCCTATTTGCCGCCATCGGTAATGATGCCGCCGCGTCGTCTACGCGCACTACTGCAACAGGCGGTCGAACTGCAGACACAACACTGTCCGTGCCACGACATGGCATGGGAAACGAGTCTGCAAAACGTTTCGCTGCTAACCGATCATTGTTGCGCCACCGAAGGCTTTCCCATGCAAACAATTCAGATACTCAGCGATCACTGCGATGAGGTGTGGTTCTGTAAGTTCTCACCCGATGGCCTTAAGCTGGCCACCGGCAGCAAGGATGCGACCGTCATCATTTGGGACGTTGATCCGTTCAAGCTAACGCTAAAGCATCGTCGTCTGCTTGACGGCCAGTCGCAGATGAGTGTGGCCTTTGTCAGCTGGTCGCCCGATTCGAAATTGCTGCTAGTTGGCGGACCCGAAGACTCGCCGGAAATCTGCATCTGGAGTGTGGAGGACGGCAAATTGGTCGTCAAGATGACACAATCAATGGAGGACAGTTTATCGTGCGGCGCATTTAATCGCGATGGTACGCGTTTCGTGTGCGGCGGCCAAAAGGGCCAATTCTATTTGTGCGATCTGAATGGCACGATTCTCGACTCGTGGGAGGGTGTACGCATCAATAGTGTCGCCTTTCGTGCCGACAACAAGACTATACTAGCGGCCGATAATCACTACCGAATCAGAGGGTGAGTTTACTTTTTCAAAAATCTAAATCAAAATTATTAAATGCATTATTTAGAGAGGACGCATTTTTTAAACAAATTTTTTTCTTCCTCTTTCGCCTACGTCAGCTACAACTTTGATAATCCCCGCACAGACTACGACATCCTCAAGGAGCCGCATCCGATCATGACGTTCAGCATCAATTCGGCCGATCGTCTGGCGCTGCTCAACATCTCCAATCAGGGCCTACATTTGTGGGACATCGAGGACAAGTGTCTGGTGCGTCGCTTCCAGGGCATACGCCAGAGCAACTTTGCCATACACTCGTGCTTCGGCGGCGTTAACGAGAGCTTTGTGGCGAGCGGCAGCGAGGACAAGCTCGTTTGCATTTGGCACATCAAGCGCGAAGAGCCGCTTGCCAAGCTCTCGGGTCACACGAAAACGGTCAATTGTGTCTCGTGGAATCCTGTCTATCCGTCCCTGCTTGCGTCGGCCAGCGATGATGCCACAGTGCGAATTTGGGGGCCAAAGACGCCGCGCCATCATCATCACACGAACGCGAATGCGACGCCCGAGAGTGATGATTGCTCGTCGTGTTCGTCGTCGTCATCGTGGAATATGACGTCATAAGGCGGACATAGGGCGGCACTCGGCTGCGGCGGCGTTGGGCTGGGCGAAGTAGAATGATTTTAAAGAGATGGCGGCGACGGATCGGTGCTCGGAAGACACGCCACCAGACGTCCCCATATTCGATTTGTTAGTATTTAAGCGACACACATACACATACATACATAAATCTACATATTCGTTTAAGATTTAAAACAACAACAACAACAGCAACATAAATAGTAGAAGCGAAAACGCATTGAAACGAAAAAGAAATATTGAAAAAAAAAAACAAAAAATAATAATAATAATAATAATAAAATATATATATAGTATATTATATTCGTTGAAATATAATAAAAGAAAAGCGATATTAAGCCTACACTTTCAGTCAACTATTTTTCCTGCTCTGCGGAGCACAATTTTCCATTAAACGATTTTAAAATACCAGAAAATGTTCCTCGCTCTGCTTTTCTCTTAAACCGCAGTCTAAGCTTTTTAACAACATCCACCACCACCATCACCAACAACAACAACAACAACAGAACAAACAAGCAAACACACAAACAAAACAAAACAAAACAAAAAAGAAAAGAAACCTTCCCTCAGTTATGTATTTTTTTATATTATATTTTTAAAATACATTTAAATTAAAATTAATATACGAAAATAATCATTGTTAAATTAGCGAAGAAAAACAATTTTTTAATTAATTTATTTCGATTCGGTTTTTACTTTAAGTTTGATTGTAATACGGCGGTCACAAGACGGAAATAAGACGGACATGAGACAGATCTTAGACATAGGACAGACATTGGACAGGCATAAGACAGACATAAAATAAATGAAAGGTTGATCTGATCTAAGACAGACATAGGACAAGCATGAGACAGATTTAAGACAGACTAATCTAAGACCAGACGGACAAAAAGTAGACCACTTCAATGAGTTGGCAATGTTTCGTATTCGGATTTTATGAATTAAAGATTTTCTTTAATTCGCACTTTAAAGCGCGCATTCTTCGAAAAGTAAAAAAACCTTCGCACTACGCCAGCGATTAGTACTAGTCTACAATTTTTCATATATGTATGTATGTAATATAAATGTATGTATAAATAAAAGTAGAAAGCAAACATATGAAAAAAAGGTTTTAAGCGAAATGCTGCACATCTTAAGTTTAAGCAAAAAAGCTATTTAGAAATTAATGTAAGCATGTCTTCTTCTCAACGGTTAAATTTTTAAGATTTTTTCAATAAAGAATTTGAAAACTTTTTTTCAAAATTAAAATTTTAGTTTTAGTGAAAAAATTGAATTGGCTTGAATTTTATTTCATTTGTTTGCATTGCATGTATCAAACAGTTTTGAATATTTTTTCGAAAAAATTTCAATATTTTTAAAGTACATTTTTGTGTGTTTGTTGTAAATTTTAGTTTTGAAAATATTTTGTAATGTTTTTTTAAATAAAAAAAAAACAATTATTTAAAAATTCGCTTGCTTTGAAATTTTGCATTAATTATCCGAGCACTCTCGAAAATGTTTCAAATAATCGAGTTTTGTGTGCAAAAATCATTTCGCTTAAAACTTAAAATTTCGAACAATTTAACGGAAATGTTTGCATAATTCATAAATTGAGCAATGTTCGAAAATTCGAAGATGATAGTCGCGCGTGTTCGAAAATTGCAAAACCATTTTCTCATAGATTTTATCTAAATTCAAAACTTTTTTCTTTAATTTGTTTATGAAATTACAAAATTTCGTTTAATACTTTTAAATTTTTTTTAGCTTCATTAACAAAAACAAAAAAATTTAAAAATTTTATAATATAAAATGTTTCTTTGTGTGTGAGAATTGCTTTTCCACATTTTAACTGACCATAAAGAAAACCGATCGAGTGCGTAAATTTACGTCATTAGTTAATAGATAAATAAAAACAGGCAACAAAAACAACAACAACAAATAAACCACATTAAACAAATAAATAATAAATAAATTTGCTTTGTAAGTCGATAAAATACAATTAAAAGAAAGAAAAAAACAACAAAAACAAAACTAATGCTTAAGTGTCTAAAGTCCTAAACTAAACTTGATAAAACAAAATAACTCAAACTGGACTTATCGCGGTTGAAAACGCAACAACTTCACTTTAAAAAAATAATGACCAATTAAAAGTAACGAGGACTTTGAATATTTTTAAATTTGAATATTAAAAAAACACAAAAAATATTTTCTTAATTTATATATAAAAAAAAAACAAACAAAATCTGTTTTCTTAATATAAAAAATAAAAAACAAAAACAGTTATATTAATTTTTAAATGAAAAAAAAAATAAAACTTTTTAAATGAAATAATATGTTTTTTTTATTTTAAAATTTAATAAAAAAACGACAATTATTTTCTTATTATTAAAATTAAAAAAGAGAGAAAATTAAAAGAAAAAATAAACGAATTTTTTTTTTTTAAGTAATAAGTTACAAAATAACAAAAATTATTTCCTTAAATAAAAATAAAGAAAATTTTGAAATTAACAAAAATAAAAAAAAAGAAATGTTTCTTTATTAAAAAAAAAATACTTTCTAAATTTAAAAAATAAAACAAAAATGATTTTCGAAATTTTAAAATTAAAAAGGGAACAAAAAAGATTTTTTATATAAAATATTTTTCTTCATATAAAAATTAAAAAAAAATCGTAAATTATTTTTTGAATTTAAAATTAAAAAAAAAACAAAAAAATTTTAAATTCAAAAATTAAATAAACATTTTCTTAATTTTCTTTTGTTTAAATAAACCAATTTTAGAAAACTTTCAAGAAAATTCAATTGAAAATATTTAAAAATCCTTTTTTCGTGTAAATTTACACAAAGTGGACTTGTTGGGTTTTCAACTGATAAACCTCAAAACCAAACAAAAAACAAAAATTGTCAAAATGAAAATCGCAAAAATTAAAGTAGAGAAAACTAAGAAATAAAACAACAACAAAAACATAATAAAAACAACAACAATTACCGAAAGGACAGCAATAAGAATGAGAAAAGCTTCTTCGCGTAGACTATAACCGAGTAACAACAACAACAACAACAACAACAACAACAACAACAACAACAACAACAACAACAACAACAACAACAACAATTTACAAATATCGTTTAATAATATTATTTAAAAATATTAATTTATTTGCGTTCAAAAAAGTTTTTCTAAATTTGCCGAACTACAATTATTATAAAAAAAAAAACAAAAATTAATAAAATTACATATTTGCAATTATGAAATTAAACAATTATGAAACGTTTATAATTAAAAAAGCAAAGAGGAAACACAATAATAATTATTAAAAAATAAAAACTAAAAAACTAAAAAATACAACTAAATATACTTAAGAACGTTTATTCATACAAGTAAAAATAGAAAAGAATATATTAAATAATAACAAAAACAACAACAAAACAAACAAAAAAATTAGCGTATTTAAAATTACATTAAAAATTAACAGTAAAACTAAAACTAACGATAAAAACAAATAATAAAAAATAAAAAAAAACGTCGTACTATAAAAACAACAAAAACATAAAATGCGTTTGATTGTTCACTGGGTTAGGTCGCCGGAATGAATTAATACAAGGTGGCGCAAAAGAAGTCATCGGGCCTTCAGAATGTCGGTTGTGGCTCGTGCTGTTGCTCCGTCCTGTTGGAACCACATGTCCACCAGTCCTAATTCGTCCAGTTCGGGCAGAAAAAACTCGGTCAACATTGCCCTATAGGCCCTATAGCGCGCACCGTCCACCCTTGTCGTTTGACCCGCGGCGTTCGGCCCGATGACTCCTCCAGCGTGAACAGCGCACCACGCAGTCACTTTGAGCGGGTGTAATGATTTCTCGTGCATCACTCGCGGATTTTCGGTTCCCCAGAAGCGATAATTTTGCTTGTTCACGTACCCGCTGAGGTGAAAATGAGCCTCATCGCTCATTGTGATTTTTGCCAACACCACAGACGAATTGTTACGCAAAAAAATAGACACAATTATTCCGCGTTCTTGGGGAGTGTATCGCTCCATGGCTTATTCACTTGTATTCTGGATCTGTCTAGTCCACAAATGTCAAAACAGATTTGACATTGGCGGCCATTTGCAAAAATGAGAGCATCTTCCAATAGGGTGATTTCTGTTGCGCCACCCTGTATATGGATGAACTATACTTGTACGAGGTGTAATAAGTAACATATGAGGTGGGGAAAGTAGAAAAGTGTCTCGCTCTTCAACTCGATATCGTTTCTCTCTTTGCAAAATTACAATTTTTGTGTAGTTGTCATGGTCGCTGAACAAATTATCAAGTAAAACAACAACGTCTTTTGTTGTCAAAAATATAAAATCACTTTTCTACTTTTCTTAACTTACCTTATGTTGGATTTATTACACCATAAAAAACAAACTTCAAAATACCGAAATCGAGGTGAGTTCGCTCAATTTGCGTTGTACCCGCAAATGTGGATTGGCAGATCCTGCCGATGGTGAACCCTGCTGATCCAAGGTTCCAAATCTTGTACAATAGAAGCTTGCTATAATTGATTAAATTATATATGTATGTACACCTTTTAATTATCTGGAATTTTATTTTTGATATTATTAAATTTCTACAATCGGTATTTTTTCTCTTACTTAACGAACTTATTTCAGTTAGTTTCTTAAACGAACTTCTTAGACCTAAGCAAAACTAAAAGAACACTCGATATTTTTTTTCTTCAAATCCGCTCCTAAACTAGGCCAAAAAAAGAAGCATGACCCGGAAATCGACCGCGGCTTCTGTATTGGTTGACCCAATTCTGCGAGGGTGGTTCGATAAGTACTTAGCCTTACCGCTCGATGGAGGCCTACGAGAAAACGTTTTTTTAGACAGGTTAAGTCAAGTGTATCGAGCTAAAAGGAGACTATGTTGGGAAATAAATAACCACTTCTCCAAAATTTTCGTTTTTCTATTGTAGGCTAAGTCCTTATCGGTCCACCCTTACAAAAATTAACAAAAAATAACTTTAATTTAGAGTCATCAAAATTATAAGTTTAATTTGTTTAAAAAATTCATTTTTTCAAAAACTTGATATTCTACATAGATAAATTAGATCTAAATTATCGAATCACTTAAAATTTAAAAAAGCTGAATTAGCATTAAACTTCTCAAAATATCTGAATCAGTTTTGGAGTAATTCACTACAACATGTTGATAACTTAACGATTCCAGTTGTTTATTTATTAATCACTTGCGAATGCCCGGCATGCGTTGCAATGCTAATTAAAAAAAATGGTAGCAGAACTTTACGGTACTTCCGTTAGTAACGGAACTTCCCGGTACTCCCGTTAGTACCGGAACTTGCGGTACTCACCGTTGTTGCGATTCTGAGTTACGGCTGTGAAATTATCGGCATACAAACTCAGAAACAAAATCCCAAATTTTTAGGAGCAATATTAGAAATGTCATCGTATATTATCACTTAATTAATCAAATGGGCGTGGCAGATTTTGTATATCCTGTTATTCTTCTCGGTGCATCCCGTTACATGTTTTCTATTTAGCACATCAAGTTTCTGAGCAAATGGTGTTAGGCGTAAAAATGATCCACCTTTATTTTGAAAGTGGGCGTTAAATTGATCCAACCTCGTCCATTTTTATTGAAGTTATTGACAGTGCCAATACAAACTCAGATAGCAAATTTGAGATTTTTAGAAGCAATATTAGCGAAATAATCGAATATTTTAACTTAGTTTTACAAATTGTGAGCGTAATAGGTGGGCGTGGCAAATTTTTCTTTGTCCAAAACCTAAGTTGGCGTGAGGATAGTAACTTCACAAATTTTCATCACAATCAGATGAATGGTTTAGGCGCCTATTTGGTACAAAGAAAGATAGTAAGAAAGAAAGAAGAATTAATTATTATATATATAGAAGATAGAAGATAGATTGGACATTTAACGATTTTCTACTATTCCTTTAAGTGTTCAAAGAACAGAAAAGCTGCTTTATTTCGTATGATCAAATTTGAATTAAAAAATTTATATGAAATTGCATTGCAAGCTTCTAGAGCTTTGAAAACATTTTTTAAGAATTCGAGGTCTTTAACTTTAAATACGATTTACTTCGGACATTCTAGCTAAAGAGATTTAACACGAGCTCTATGAATACTTAAAAACTTTGAAGGATTGTCAAATAGTGCAGATACAACTTGATCGCTCAGCTCATTCTTCTTGTTGAAATAAGTGAGCGACTGAGTCGTATGCGAGCTTTTTACCAACCCAACGATTAATCAAAAGCTTAAATATGACACCATCGCTCAGCTCATGCTACTTGTTGAACTGAGCGAGCAAGCAAGCAAGCAAGCAAACGAGTCGTAAATGAGCTTTTTATCAACCCTGCATAAAAAGCTCAAAACGAAAGTTTACTCGATAAACTAGTGAATACATTGAAACACAGATTTTCGCTTTTCAAAATGCGTTTTATTCAATATTTTTTTTATTTGCCTTTTAAGTTTTCAGACGTTTTTTGCATATTCGCACTTATTCGTACTTACTTACTTTTAAAATTCTATTTACTGCGTGGAAATTGCGCATTTGTTGTTGTTGTTGCTACATAATAGAAAATGTTAAATTAAAGTTGAATTACTGTATTTAACTTTTATATATACATATGTATGTATATATAATTTTTAAATTTAATTTTATATATTACACAAATTAGGCTCGAGTATCGAGTAATTCGAAAATTAAATATCATATACGAGTATGTACCTCTAGTATATAGTTTTGTATTGTATGTATATGTGCATGTTCGCATAAAGAGTTGTTAGTATATTATGTATATAATTTAATATATATATATATATATATTTATAAATAGATAAAGGTTGCCATTATTTATGTAGAAATTCATTTAGTTCGTTGGAAACGCTTGTTCGGCAGAGTTTGTTGTTTGTTTGTTTTCGAAAGTAAGAAAAAAGCGATAAATTTTTTTTTTCGGATTCGAAATTTTCGAAGATTTTGTAAAATATTACTTAAATAATGTATACAATAATTGAACAAAAATTTGTATTCGAAATTTCGAAGTTGTTCTAAAATATAAGATTTTTAAAAAAATTATAGAAAAATTTAACAAACATTCGAATTCGAAATTTCGAAGTTATCGTATAGTATTAAAAAAATTAAATTCAATAATGTTAATTCATCTTTCCGAAGTTATCGTAAATTAATAAAAAACTGATAAAAATTTGAATTCGAAATTTCGAAGTTATCAAAAAATATTAGATTATAAAAAATATTATAGAAAAATTTAATGAAAATTCAAATTTAAAAAAATATAGAAAAATTGAACAAAAATTCGAATTCGAAAAAATAAATTTATCGTAAAATATTACATTAAAAAATTAAATGGAAAATATGAATGAAAATTCGAATCCGAAATTTTGAAGTTATCGTTAAATACAATATTAGATTATTTAAAAATATTAAACGAAAAATCGAATTTGAAATTTTGAAGTTACCAATTATATTATTAAAAAATATATATACTCGAATAAGTGGACAAATTTAACAAAAATTCGATTTCGAAATTTCGAAGTTATCGCACTTCATTAGATTATTTAAACATTTATATAAAAATTAAACAAAAAATCGATTGTTCCAAATCGTTGAACTTTTCAGTACAAAATCAAAAATTATTTAAAAGTCAAATCGAAATCGAATTCGTTATATTCGATTTGACAAGAAAAATTCGAAAATCAAATTATACGCGCAATCGTTGTGTTCACATTCGAAACGCAAATCAGTTTTGGGCAATTCACAAAGTGTCTTGGACAACATTTTTGCTATTAACAATTGTCGTATTCGAAAAAAGAAACTTCAACTTTATTTACGCTGAAGGTGAAATTTTGAAATCTCTCCAATATAAACTAAAATTGAAAAACTTTCTCAAATCTCGGAGTTTCAAAAACTCTCGGCAAACGACTCGCTCACTCAGCGCATTCAACTCATTAAGCTGAGCTACTATAGTGAGCGAGTCGTTTGTCAGTTTTTCGACCACTCCGCCTAAAAGTGATAAACGACAATACAACAAAATCTGTGAATACCCTTTATAGTTTAATTATTTTATGTTTTTTTTTTATTACAATTTTTACTTAAAACTAACTAAAAAGTTATTTATTTAGTTTTTCTGTTTTTCTTTAAGTTTTTTTTCTTTTGATTTAGTACTTTTGTAAAATTGTACTTTAAAGTAGTAAATTGGATTTTGGCTGTGTATAAAGGGGCGGGGCTAAGGTTAAGATTTTGGATATACAATGGGAATGGTTTAGGAGAGTGTGGAGGGGGAGGGGGGGGGGAAGAGGAGAAGGGGTCTTCATAGTACCGTTTATTGCTTTTCTTTGCTTTAAAGGATCGTTAGGTAAAAGTCGTTAGCAAATTAATTTTTTTTTCGAAGTTTGTTTTCGAAGTTTGTTTGTTTGTTTGCTACTTAATACATATACATATACACTCAATAAAATATATTGATATGCTAATTTAATTTAGTTTAATTTTAAAATTGTTTAATTTATTTCGTTTAAGCATTTATGCACTTTTTTCTTTCTTTCTTTTTTGTTGTTTTTGTTTGTTTGTATGTAAAATTTTCAAATTTATATTTTGAAGCGATGTTTGCAATTCAGAAGAATTCATTTTGAGCACAAAGTAATTTTTGTTCACTTGTTAATGTGTGAATGTTGTATTGTAGTGTGTGTGTGTGTGTGTGTGTGTATGTTTGTGTGTGAAATGATTTAAAATTATGGAAAAAAAGCAACCGAATTAATAAAAAAAAACAAAAAATAAGCTTTTAATATTTATGAAATGGATTTTTTTTTATTTTTACAATTAAATTGTTTTTGTATTTTACTTATATTAGAAAATGATTTTCAAATTGTTTTTCGAAATAGAGACAAAAACGATTTAGACTTCGAAGAGCTTAAAAACTCTGGTAAGTAGATATATTGAAAAGTTTAAGTTTAAAGAGAAATTAAACTATATGAAAATGGAAAGCTCTTTCGTATTTAAAGCTTCGAAAAGCTTTAAACATGTTATGCTTTAATTTTTACTAACTTTGAAGCTTCTTATAGTTTAAGCTATTTATTGCTCTAAACAGCTTAAAAATCTGATAAGCAGAAACCATCAGTAAGCTTAGAAAGTGTCTTTCAAGCTTTTTAAAGTTTAAGCTAAAAAAAATGTATTGTTCTGAATTGATTCGTAAGTTCAAAAGCCTTGAGCAATAAACGTTGCTGAAATTCTAAGACTCTGATATCATATAAAAGCTTTAAGCTCGACATATCTTTAGGATTCAGATAGCCTAAACCTTACATCTTTTTAAACTTTCAGAGGTTGCTTATAAAAACGCTTAAACCTTCTAAAAGCTATTAACAGTTATCGAACTCAACAGGCTTTAGAGAACTTAAAGCTGCCGAAAGCAACATAGAAAAAGATAATCCTCGGTATGTTATAAATCCAGAAAGGTAGAGTGTCTGGAAAATATATTAACTGCTGTCGAAAATAAAATTCAAACTGGAATACGTTTGAAAGTATTGCAAAATATGAACCTTTAAAAAGCTTATAGCTCATAAAAAACGCTCATAGCTTTCGATAAGTCTAAAGGATTTAATAAAAAAAAAGAAAACAATTTTGGACGGATACATACTTAAGTTTTAATTATGGTATGGAATCAAAGGATGGTCTTGATTTAAATTACGAGTAACTCAGTTGTCAGATAATTTTTCATATTGTTATTTTTTTTGTAAACATTTAATTCAAATAAAAATTATACAAATCGGTTAAAAAATAAAATATTTAACTAAACTTAAAAATAATACAAAAAAGTGATGTAACGATCACACCAAGTTGTGATTTTGTTGTTGTTGTTGTTCTTGTTGATATTTGATATGTTTAATATTCTCTTGGCGCGTGGACAATGTCTCTCTTCGAATTGTCGTTAACATTTCGAAATCATAAAAAAAATAACTACAAAACATTAAATGAAAGAAATTTTCGAACTTAAAGATAACTTACGAAAAAGAAAAAAAAGTTTCGTTGAAATAACGCTTATAACTTAAAGTAAAAATAACGAACAAAATAGTTCTCTCTCTTTAAAAATACTACAAAGAAAATGTGTTTGTTTTATTTGTTATTTGTCGGGACAGGCAGACAGGCAGGCAGCGTTATTGCGTCAGTGTTAGTTATTTATTCTCCTCTTGGACTGAGATCCTTTCGATGATCTCTCCCACTCTCCATTTCGCCGGATTTAAATATCTCTCTCTCTCTCGTTGATTTGCATACTTGTCTCTTCTCGTGCGTCTATGTTTAATGTGTTCGTTTTGTCTCGCTCTGCTCCTATGCTAGCTAGCTCCAGTGCTAGTTTACTTCTCTCGCAGCTCAAAATGAATCTTCTGAAATATGTCCTAGAAACGATCTTTCGACGTGGCGCTGTATTGCAGCTCATCGAGATTCTGGATCTCTTGCAGCTCTTGGAATTTCTCATGGTCGCGTATGTGTGCGTAATTGGCCGACAGACACATCAGATAGTGCACAAGACTGAGTATGACGAGCAGCGTGGCGAGGGTCGCAAGTATGAACATGACTTCGGCATTCTCGACGCCATCCTTGCAGAAGGCTTTGATCTCGTATTTCTCACAGATTTTCATGTCTTCCGGTTTCGTGTTGGCGGGGAACATAAAATCTGTAAACCAAAAATGTGAAATATTTTAGTAAGAATTTTAAATAATTCAATTAAATACCGATAAGTCCATTAGGAACTTTTTCGAAACGTAAAAGCGAAACAAGATTTTAAAGTCAGTTTTTTGATTCGAAAGTTTTAGATTTTTCGTTGTTTGAAAAAAGTTGTTGCTCTTATCAGTTATTGATATAAAAACCATGATTTTTAAGCAACGCAATGAGAGAGAAGTTAAGATTAACTTTAAGAAGTTCTTTTAACTTTAAGAAGAATCCTTTTGGCATTTCTTAAATTGTAATAGAAAGTTTTTTAAATGTCTGGGATTGGGTTAAACCGAGCCTACCCTTAACTGAGTAAGTGTCGCATCAAAAATTCTGTCCGAAATTGGATTTAATGCTTTTATATTTAGAGCTCACAGAATATTAATAACGTGTTATCAATTAATTAATAATAGACCACTTAAAAAAAAAACGACAAAAAATTTTAAAAGCAAATCCACGCTTAAATAAAATCCAGGAATTCTGGAATAAATAACATCTTTTAAAATTGTTTATATTCTCTCTTAAATTGGCATTCATTTATAATAAATTTTTTCGTTATCTCTCTAGATTCAATTTGAAGAAGTGAGTTCAGCGATTTAGATCCAACTCAAGGGAGCTTGTAGTATCGCTTTGGACCTAGTTAGGTTTATGTGAGGTATTCTCTGACACTTCAATCAAACCATACTGAACCGAACCTAACCAAACCTAATCTCAACTAACCTAATTTCTTTAGATTCCAATCTTTAGATTCCAATTTTTATCATCGATTTGAGCTTTATTTTCTTTAACAAATTTTTAAATTTTCCTTCTTTTCCTTTTACGAACTTATTGGTTTTTTCTTCTTCTCCTTAAATACATTTTTAAGAGGTTCCTTCAAGTTCATCTTCATTCCTGAACATTTTTTAATTTAAAATCTAATTATAAATTTAATTTAATGCTCAATCGTTTTACTTTTCTAAAGTACCAAGATGAATTAATTTACCTTGGAAAAGTTTAATTAATTTTTTAATTGTTAATCAGTTCTCATCTCTAATCGTATTTTATACTAATTTATAAATTTGTCGTTATTATTGATTCGCCTAATTTAATTTTAAACTTCGGAGTAAAACGTTGGCGTCTTATTTTTAAGAACTTACGAAACTGCGTCAAATCGATGCAACTCAGCGAACGCTCCACGCTGGAGCACATATTCCAGAACATGGTATAGATGAAGGTGACAATGACCAGGAAGCACAAAATCAAGGTCCAAACGAAGTTCAGCAAATACGTGAGACCCATGAGCTGCGATAAAGAAAGAATGTAAGAAATAGAAAATTCGAAAACAAAAAGGGAACAAATTAATTAAAAGTGCGGCCAATTAGACGAAAAGAAATTTTTGTTGTTTTTGCTTTGCATTGTTTGTGTTTTTTTTTTGTTGCTCAGCAAAGCGTTTAATTGACAACGCTTAATTAAATTTCGAAATTTTGTGTGTGACTGTATGTCTGTCTGTCCGCCTGTCCGTTGTTCACAATTGTCGCGCTTTTCCAGTTACCGAGTTCAAGCGAAACTTTCGAAGAAATCAGCAGTCGTCGTTATTTCGATGATAATTTCGCATAACCGCTTAAGTCAAGATAGCATAACAAAATATATAGAACAGAGAAATGTTCAGCGGATGAAATATAATTAAAATGAAAATAATCACTTCCTAAAGTGGATTCGTTCCATACGGAATTGACTTAATTGACATTTTCATTGAACCTTAATTTTAATTGAAAACTTAACGAACGGTATCGGAATCAAGATAAAATTGATCGAAATTGATCGGAAAAAAGTTAATTACTTTCGATATGCCACGCCCATTTATATTTGTATTGTCTATTCTATAGGATCATCTGATCGTTTATAGCGCCGCACTCGATACCGGGAAACCCGTTTATCTGTGCATTGCTTTTAACTAAGTCTATAAACTAAAATATTTTTTTTTTTAATTTAACTGTGTTTGCCAAAATAATGGGCGTGGCAGAAAATTGATATTACATAATATAATAAGAAACAAAGCCCACAAAGGCGGCATATCTTAAATAAACATCTTCATATATACTTTTCTCGATTTAAGCGGTTATTTGAAATGACGTTAAGTCCTCTTTAACTACTTCAAATCCGACGTTTGCAGCAGTTACTGCTGCTGCTGCTGGTACTTACCACTGCGCACGATATGCGGCCACCCACTCGCGAACGCCACGCTCGGTAGACCTTGTAGCGTGTCGCTCCAGTTGCCAGGAAACCAACGAAGAGTATCATAAAACCCAGCGCCGCCATGCCCGCGGCAATTATAACGAAAATCATTTGCACCGCTTCAATCCTGCAAACGAAACGAAGAAATACTCGTATATATACGGATGGATGACATGGGTGACGGGTGTTATTATTAAGAGCAAACTAATTGCGTTAATTGGAAAATGACTTTTCAATTTTTAAGACGGACATTGAACGCAATTAAGCCATATTTATGGAAGCAAAAACAAACAAAAAAAAACAAAGAAGCCATTTTCCAAAATAAATTTGCACTCAAATTAATTGCGAAACACTCACCAAATCAGCCGCAAATGAAAGACCTGATCCATCATAATCACCGTTAGCGAGGCGCCGCGATACATTGTGCCGCAGAATATGCCCACGCCGAGCAGACACATCAGCGTCGCGATGAGCGTGGCGTATGGAACGCGCGCCATGCATGATTGACAGCAGTCACCTGCAAAGAAGCGCAAGTAAACGAAAATGGAAAAATTAGTGAATGTAACGTAACCGAAAAATGGGAGGTCAGTCAAAATTAACTGACATTTTGTAATACTTTAAGTCGTGTGGGTGAAGGGGCGGTAATTGGTGAAGTAAGCGAGACTGTGGACTAAAGTGTGCAAATAAACATTTAACATTTATAATTTTAAATAAAGAGATTTTACTGTACCATAGCGTAGTTTTTACAGTTTCACAGCGTAGTTTTTTGTTTACTTTGTGTTCTGTGTTACACTGTGAAACAGAGAGGCTTTAACTGTGCAATATTGTAGTTAAAGCTCTTTTCCATTGTAGTTGCATATAAATCAATTTAAGCTTCCTTTTACACTAGGCAATTATTATTGCTCGCCACTGAATTTGCCTAGTGTAAAATTGTATTATTTCTATTTAAGGCAAAGTCACCAGGATTTGAGGAATACAATTTATGGAGATTTTTACCAAAAATGTCTTACAAAGATTTTCTCTAAAATTTTGCTTCTGTTTAAGTACCTCAACTTTAAAATTCAAAGTGTCGCACACTTTTTTTTTTGCTGTGCCCGCGTGCTGCCACCTTTCTGCGACGTGTTCCCAAACGATGACAATAAAAAATCGCTTAACTGTAATTCGATTATGATGCAAACGATTAGCAAACGATAAACGGCAGACAGACAGGCAGACGAAACGACAGGTAATAGATGCGTTGTCGTTTTTGTACAAAGCACGACGTCGACGAAAGCACCCACCCACTTTTATGACTACCTGAACTTAACATATAATACCCCTCGCCGCGCCCTATCCTATCGTCATTAAAGGAATCCACAAAACCATGAACATAACCACAAAACGGTATTTGTGCTTGTCAATGCGTTGTTTGTTGGCACCGAACAACGAGTAAGAGGCGCATCGATGATGGCAGTCAGAACCAGGCAGGCAGGCAGTCAGGCAGCATCAGGTGTGCCAAGTGCGAATTTGAATGCGAATTCAATTTGCTACGAATGTGTGTGCCACAAATACCAAATGGCTGCGCAGCACATGACACCCGTTTCATTTACCTGCTGCTATGCAGCCATACCACACAAATCAGCCATGCATAGGAGTAGGCACCGGGTGACTCCCTACTCTTCCTCCTGCACCGGCTTACTAGAGACAATCAATGAAATTGAAATATAAAGCGAAGGAATTTCAGGCATGATTAGGTTCGCTTATTGGCACAAAACGGAAGAAAATTGCTGTTCAGTTCTGTTGTTTTGTCTTTGTTTTGATTACGACTGGGAATGGTTTGGAGGGTGAGAGGTGTTTGGAGTTTGGAAGTTCGAATGTTGTTGTAGTTGGTTCTGGTGGCAAAACAAGAGAAGGATTATTTTTTGTTGTTAGCAGGAGTGTTCTAAATAACTTGCGTTCGACTCGCTCACTCCACCTGTTGAGCCTTGTCTAGCCTGGCTAGAAGGTTGGCAGTGTTCGAAGCTTAACAACTGTTTTGGTTTGTTAATTGTTTGGAATTAAGAAGGGTTCTTTGCGTTTTGGGAATTCTTAATTGACAAGAAAAAGGTAAGAAAGTTTTTGTCTTTTTTGCATGTATTAATTTTGGCAAGAATATTTTTGTTTTCCCATAGGATGTGTTTGGAATTCAAAAGGTGTTTGGAGTTCAAAAAGTTGCGAAGGTTCTTTTAGGAAATTGTTTCTTGTGGTTAAAGTCTAAAATGTGTTTGGGTTGTTTCATTTTCATTTCAGTTTTGGCCAGATGATAGAAAAACGTTTTTCCATTTTGCTAGGTTTCGTTCGGTTGCGGTTAGGAGGTGTTTAGAGTTAACCGATATTCGTAGTTAAGAAGTTGTTTGCGAACGTTTAATGGCAAAACTTAAGAAAATTGTTGCATCAATGTTTGTGTTTATTTTCCGTTCGTGCGTGCTGGCGAGACTTTGGGGGCACTTGGGCGCTGTTTGGAATTTAAGTGCGGTGGTGTCGATTTGGCGGTTTAGCGGCCATTGTTATTATTGTTTTTGTTTGATAGGCAAGGATGTGGGGGTGTTATAATGAGCCTATGCTTGTGGTAGTGTTGTTGTTTTTGTGTGTGTGTGCGCTTGTTGTGTCTGTATGCGCGGGGGGGGGGGACACTGTGCGACGCTGGGCTTTGTTTTTGTTTTAATAATTGCTTTGGGAATTATGGCCAAATTAAATGCAAATAATTTGTCCGTAATACTGTTTTTATTGCGGTTTATTGGTATGAGTATGAGTGTGTATGCATGTGTATATGTACGTTGGTGTGTCTGGGCGTTGTGTGTGATTTTAGTGCACATTTGGATATTATTTATGTGACTGTGCAAATTTTATTGTTTTCATACATACATACATACATACATACATACATACATACATACATACACACATTTATGTATTTAATAATGTATGTATGTGTGAGTGTATACGTGTGTGTGTTTGACTGTGGAATTTGCTTCTGCCACTGTATAAACTTGTAAATACGTAATTAAGTAATTAATTTGCAATCATTTAATTAACAATAACGTTCATTGTATGTGTGCAATTATTTATGCTGAGTGTAGAGCGGGACTTGGACGGAGGCAGGACGTGTCGCAGGCCGCACAGGATATTGTTTTATGTATGTGTGCAAAATTTATGTGTTTATTAAGAGTTCATTTCAAGAGTTTTTGTTTAATTTATTTGTCGCCAAAAACGTTTTTAATTGACTTTAATAGTTTTTTAATAAAGAAACCGAAAGTAATCGGTTTTACAAAATGGGAACTTAATATAAAAAAAAACTATCAAATTTTAATTTAAACTATCAAATGTTAAACAAACCAGTTACCGTTTAAAACTGTTTAAGTTTTGTTTAAAATTTCAGATAAAAATGAATTTATTCAATTAGAAATAATTTAAAAGAACTTTAGAATATTTTAAGTAACCGATAAAATTTATTATTTTACAGTGAAACAAAAATATATTTGACCCAACCACCCTAGTAGAGTGTAGGCCAAGGTAAATTATTACTCTCACAAGAAGAAGCTCTCATTTTGGTACAAAACAGATTTTCAATTGAAAAATAAGTGTTTATTTTTGTGTCTACCGAGTATCGAACCTGGGCTGTTGTACGTCAAAGGTCAATGAACTAAAAACTGCGTTACGCCGACGCCCAGAGTAAAGTAAGTCAACCGAACAATGAAACTTATTATTTACTGATGAAATCATAGAGCGATCTGACCTAAAAGTTTTACTGAACCTATTGTGATTGAGTCGAAAACTTGCGAACTTCTTTCTCAAATAATGACAATTTATAAAATATGTTTGACTATTTTTTACATACCATTTATTAATAACTTTATTAAACTCGATAAAGTATATACAAGGTAATCCAACCGCTAATTAAATGTATACTTCAAATTAACCCAGTTTAAAATTAACAACTTTGGACATTCACCAAGCACAACCGCCTACGATAATTCTCATTAATTTTCGATAGAATTTCAGCAAATTAACAAGCTCCGAAAATTACGACGTAAGATGTAGGCATATGTACATACATAATATGTATGTAGGTACTTAATTGACCCTTGGGGCAAAACTATGCAACGCCCGGTTTACTCACTTAGCTTCGGTAATTGCCAAGTTAATTGTGGGTGACTTCCAAAGCGAGAGTTCAAATTATAAACTTTGACACACAAAATTGAGAACAAAAAAAAAAAAACGTTAATTGAAAAGGTTGAGATCAGGCGAAAAAAAATACATAATGCAATACATAATACATAACAAGTTACAGTTGTAACTGATGTAAATTGAAGAAAAAATTTATTTTTGTTGAATGTATGTATGTATGTATGTATGTATGTATGTATGTATGTATGTATGTATGTATGTATGTATGTATGTATGTATGTATGTATGTATTTATGAATGAGCTTAATTTTTTACAGGAGAAGCAAAAGGGTTAAAAAGGTAGAATAAATTCAAAGAAAACTGTAAATAATGACGAAAAAAAAAACTAAATATATTCCGATAAGATAAGATAAGTTCAGATAACCTACTCAGGTACCCAACAAATCGTAGTGATAAAAGCTTTAGTCATAGTTTACAAAGAGACAATCAAAATATAAAACTTATAAGTAAATGGGACAAAACAGTTCAAATTTAATAAAAACGTTACGGGACATAAATAAACAACAAAAAAGACGACGTACAAGTATACATTAATGTAAACATCCCAAAAAATATTATTTTTAATTTCGAATTCGAATTTGAAAAAGGTATATTAAGCTACTTATACATCGTATTCAGTGTTCTTAAGTTCAATCTTCGAACTATTTAAAACAATTTAAAAACTAGACGTATTTCGAATATTCATATACAAGAAATAAAAAAATAATAGGAAACAACTTTTCTTTATACAAATTATTTGAAATCTTTGAATTAAAAGTTCGAATTTTCGAACATTACAAAAAAAAAAAAATTTGATAAAAAATTTACACAGATTTATTGTACGATTAAAACGAAACACAACTGAAAGCCACACAAAATTATAAATCAAGACAGTCTTACAATTCGACATTACAATACAAAACAGTGGCAACGCTACGCTCAAAACTGGTGCAACATGGTGCAAAGTGAGACCGAAGCAAGTGGAGCTAATTTAAAAAAGAAACACACAAAATTGAACAAAAACCAAAAATTCCAGCCTACCTTCGCCACCGCGTTCTGTATACCGATCGAGCGAATGATCAGATCGATATGTGCTCCTGCGACGATTATGCAGCGCAGTTCCACCGCTACCGCCGCCGCCGCCATTATTATAGGGATTATTATTATAGGCGCGCGTTAAGGCGCCATCATCGTCGAAATTTGTTTCGAGCAGGATTTCCTCGCGTGGATCTCGTATACGATCTCGATTATTTTTGACAGGAGTAGGCATTCTTGTTCTTTATTTTTTTTTAATATTTTGTATACTCGTAAATGTAGAAAGGCTTTGGTTTGTATATATGTGTGTGTGATTTTCTTTTCAGTGACTAGGTACGCCGGTATTAATACTAATTCGTTATGAAACACTTAAAAAAGCAGACTTAAGTGCTTTTGCGTTGTTATCGTTAGGTATTGGAATGACTCACACACATGGCTAGAATAGGATAAAAATTTTCGTTACAAAAGATTGTTGCACTGATTCGAGGTATTCGGGTTAAAATGTCTAAAATTGATAACAAATTTTATAAAATTTGTGAAATTTTTTTTAGATAAAATCAAAATCGATTTTTGTTCAAAATAAGTTAACTTTTGACCATTATACTCGAGCTGCATGTGGTTTCTTCTTCATTTTTTTAATAATAATTGCACACACACACACATCAGTTGTCGTTAGTCGTTATGAATTCAATCAAAAAATTCAATTAATAGTTGCATTTTTTGTTGTAAGTTTCATTGAAGCACAAAGATAACATCATGATTCATCATCATCATCACAAGCTAAGAAAGAAGACCGTCGCCGTTACGTTCGTCGATCGTCATTCAAGCGCGCGTCACGTCACATACGTTTTGATTTCCAAACGTTTTGGTTACTTTACACTACCAGACAATGGTCTTGTATTTTTTATTTATGCATAGTAAATATGTATAAACCTATGTACATACTATAGTAAGAAAAATGCAACTGGTATAATTCGATTCGAAAAACCACACGATGACGACAACGGCAACAACGACAACAACAACGTCGACGACGAAAGCAACTTGTTGCTTTTGACCTGTTTGCGATTCACTTTCAAACTGAAACGACCAGTCAATTAAAAAACCGACTAAACTCTCCCAGTAGCGCTAGGTTCTGTCCAGAGATTGTTGTACCCTACTCAAAGTAAATACAAAAAAATAAAATACTCTCTCTCTCTCATTCCACTTCATTCTACTCGCTTGTGCTGTCAGTTTTCAGTTTTGCTACCTCGAAGCGAAGCGAAGCCGACAGGGCTGATTCTACTAGGTTGAATGTTTCATTGTCGTTAATAATTCAGCAGATACGGTTGGTTCTACGCTCCAAACGATGTTGCGGCGACAGTGTCGATTTGACGCTGATGTGTGCTTTTTGTTGTTGTTTCGATGGGCCAGGGTTGTATTTCAATAATTATAACAATTTTTGAATTTAGCTGAAGGCGCAGTCAAGTGGATAAAAGGCGGATTTGGCAGGTACTCGGGGGAATTTGATATTTAAAATTCAAAAAAGGGTTAAGTCTGTATGTCAATGTAAGTTTGACCTTCAACTTATGATTTTTTTAAATAGCTGAAATTGCAGAATATGCACTAAAAACTTTAAAAATATGCAAAAAACAAGAAAATTTTAGGAATTTTGTAATACAGTCGTGCCCAGATATGGGGAACTAATTATTGCAAGGACTGTTCACTATATCCGGGTTGTTCACTCTTTCAAGGTTTGTTGTTCTTGCAGTCAGAAATTGACTTTTGGAACGCTTATCCATGTAGACTTCGCAGTCCTAGTATACCAGCATCATCAGTATAGTTTTTTTTGTGTTTTTTATTGGTATCTGCTTGAAGTTGCTTTCAAAATTGTATTCTCTAACCTCCAAATAATGAAACAAATTTTGAAAAGCACTTCGATTTTACTCCATGTAAAATTTGGGTGTTCACTTTATCGAGGTGTCAACTATACCCAGACACGACTGTATTTCTCTTAAGCGAAACTTTGAACATAACATCTCCAATGATTCTCAAGATATCGTGTTTACAAGAAATTCTCCATTGACATAAAAGCCAAAAGTGTTAAAATTTCCAGTATAATATTTCAAATGGTTATCACGCTTGAGAAATGAAGTTAGGCAGAAGGACAGGTAGACAAATAGAAAAAACGGCGCTAAATTGAATAAGTTTTTGCTCAGGATTATATACATGTGTATATATGTATGTATGCCTATAATTATCTTCAGTATTTCTGTTCGTTACAAACTTCAACCCAAATACAAAACGAGTGTTGCATAAAAACGACAGAAATAGAGTTTTAACCCGGTCTGTGGGTCAAAATCCAACAATAGTTCCTATCACAATTCATATACAGTAACTTTGTCCTTACCTCGAGGCACAAAATTCAAATAGAAACCAAACAAACAGTTGGCAATGTCAATAACCTGGCTTCATTACGGCAACTTGCGAATATTTTATTTTACCAGATGCCTGCACATTTCACTAGATTCAAAAACAACAATAACAGCAGAC
This sequence comes from Suillia variegata, assembly GCA_949127995.1. NCBI lineage: Eukaryota > Metazoa > Arthropoda > Insecta > Diptera > Heleomyzidae > Suillia > Suillia variegata. The sequence goes on from OX421845.1 coordinate 8,132,533, forward strand.
AGCTCTCGAAACTGAAACTCCAAACACAAAATGTAGAGTTGGCAACGCATATCAATTATGATAATCACAAAAGAGAGACGACTACGACTAAGGAAGTTGAAGAAGATGAAGTTGTAGAAGTAGAAGTAGAAGTTGTAAAAGAGGCTTTACGATGACGAGTCGCATTTGAGTTGTAGCAGTCCACATGCCACCACACCAAACCATACCATACCAGACCAAACCAGACCAGACCACAACCACCTTCCATTTATGCAGCCATTGTAATCGATGAAAATGATGATGAAAACTGAATTCCAAATGAAGCGCGCCGCCGCACTCAAACTTAAATTACGAAATTTACGGAAATGCCTGCAGGTACAATGCCTACACCAGGAGAAAGAAATGAGCGTACTGACTTCGTATCTGTGACAATAAGGACAACGACAGAACGCTACCCGGCAAGAAATGTGCCGGTTATATTACTTGTTATTTAGCCAGTAGCGCTACTGAACTATCGATTCATTTTTCACATCACATTTTTAAAAACTTTCGAAAAAATATAACTTTAAAATAATATTAAGCTCTGATAATTTTCACTGACTTTTGGACTTTTTCGTAACCGAAAGCACTTGGGGCAACTTATGGAAAAGTATTTAAATCGAAACCGAGTGTAATTGCAGAAGAATGTCATTTTCCTAAAGTTAAACGTCGCGAGGAGAATGCAAGTAATGCTTTTTTGCAGCATGGAGTATGTGCTCATATATCAGCGACAAGTGTGTAATGACTTTGAAGCCGACGGAAATTATGACGCAACTTGGTAATGATGATGGTGGTGTGCAGGGCACGGATTAGAAAATAATACTTAAATTTCTTTGTTTAAATTTTAAAATAAAATTAAAATTTTTAAATATTGTTTTAGAATGTGAACGAAGAGCGATTGTGGGTGAAAACAAGGCAATCTTACTTTAGCTAAAGTATCTATGTTGACCTACAAAGTTGAAATTTGAAACTATTTTTAATTACTATCTGTATGGAGTTTTGATTCCACACCAACAACCGCCGAGAAATTAATTCCAAAATCTCTAAAATCAGCTGACTTAAAGCTTTAAATATACATTCTAAACAGTCCAGTGTATAACCTACAAGATACGACTTGTATGAATCGACTAGTCTAAAAGGTTGTCCTACGACATGCTATAAAGCTGAATATGCCATTTTCTATCTGACTTGTTGCTCAGCACCGGATCGGATGGATATCATTAAATTGCGTCACATTTTTATGCTAAGAATAGTTTTACGAGAATTTAACAAAATCCATTCCCTGCTGGTAATAAGGTGGCTCAGCATTAATAACATGTTTTAGTCGCTGCTACTGGTGCATTTGATAGTCGGTTGAAATGCAGCGCAGCGCACTCAGAAGCTATGCGCGACATAATAGCAGGATACGCATCCGTTTTTAAGAATTATCACCGACATATCCGCGCAGGCAACTCGTCCGCCCATCTTTCCGTTTTCAGCGTGATGGCGCTGTAACAATGACATAAGAGGCATAGAGATAAAATGCAGAAATGCCATTAAAAAAGAAAATGACAGACAGTAGCTGAGAATAGAAGAATAGCGTTAGTAGTCCAAAAGGAAGCAAAGCAGAAAATTAATTTCTGCGACATGGAATTATTTACCACTGACAGACTGACTGACTTTGAAGGCTTCATATGTATGTATGTGCATATGTAGACAAAAAAGATTTACAGGGTATCAATTAACAGCGAATCCAAACGAAAAGTTTTACTACTTAAAAAGGATAACGTGTTTTTGATTTTTCTTTGGCATTAGGAAAGTAACTAAAAATGACAATGAAATGTTTATGTGGTCAGTTAAGTTTTGGGCCAACTCCAGAAGACCACAACTACCCAAAAAAGCAAGAAAAAAGGAAGGCAGTTGGCAAAACAAACGTTTTTCGAATTTGCTTTGTCCTCAGGAAGGTATATGTAGCTAAAATGAGAATGAAGTGTCTTTGTGGTCAATTCAGTTTCGCTCAAACTCCAAACGATCATATTCACCCAAGAATATTTCACCGTAGGCTAATTTCCAAGTTACATCATATTGAAATATAAAATTGTCTTATATACCACAATCTTGTATCGATTACATTTTTATAACGTTATAAAGTTTTCCTAACACGACACCCTGTATACAAGTAACTTATTTAGCTTAGCGTCTAGCGAATAGTAATTATGAAAAAATATTAATTTTCTACTTTCGGCAAAACGTTTGAAAAAAAAAACAAATCTGACAGCTTCTTCTGTCTGCGAAACTTAAATTTGTTTGGGTTGACTTAGAGGCAAGTTTTTTGTTTGTATGTTCTCCTTTTTTGTATCTTCCACTGCAGTATTAAAGGATAATTATGTGAATTTTTCTTCTATCTTTCTTTTTTTCTTTGGTTTTTGTAGCAGCTGATGTAGCACAAAAACTTGACTGTAATGAAATTTTATGACTGCACAAAGCAGCAAACTATTTTTGTTATTGTTGTTGTTGTTTTTTTTGTGTTTTGCCAGGACAGCAAAGAGCCAGGATAAACTTGTAGCGAAACCATCATCCAATTAAGCCAAACAGCGGGATGAGTTGAAAGCAGTTGACGGCGGTCGTGGTTGATGACATTGCCTCCACTGTGCTTAGCCTACATGGTGATTTCGGTTAGAAGTTCAACAGCCATATTTTTCGGGGCGCACATTTTTGAAGTGGGGTAGGTTCGTCCGTTAGGTTCGTTCGTTCAACCATTCAAGCGGCAAAGCAACGCCATGACAGTTCATTTAAAAGCCGCCTTTCTCGTGCCGGCATTCCGGGGACGCGGTTTGATATTGTCATGGTTACTTGTGCTTTGTTACATCCCAATGTCTTTGTAATTCTGTTCCCATCTACCCTCAACCCCCTAGTTATAACGACCATTTATTTCTGCATCCCCAAGGAGTAATTATGTTTTATCATATACAGCCAGCAACGACATGTATCCGCATGGAATACACATTGAAAAATTATCAAGCACATCGGGAGTCATTTTAAAAATGTGATAAATGGTATTTTCAACTTTTGTAAACATCTGTTGTTTATAATCATAGCAAGAGATTTGGTTTACCATTCTTTACGGATATCGGCGTACCTTCCGAAGGAGCATTTATTTATTGAGTGGCAAATATCATAGCACCGTCATTGTTTTTGTCCAGCAATATCGAAAAATCGTTTAAAATATCTAGAAGCATTTAGTTTTGAGCGATTGGATGAAGTTGCCAATATAAGAATTAGCGCTCATTAAAAGTTGGCCAATCGTTTTCGTGTTCTGATGTCAACTTTAGTTAAAAAGTAGTTAAAGAGAATACCAACCTAGTATCGCAAAGGACCTAATAGTTCCATGTTTGGCTTCGGGCAGTCTGTTTAACCTAACCTAAATAGCATATGTAGAGAAAGCATCATCGTTTGTGATCGTTTCGACATTGTTTCGGATATTCCAGATGAGGATTTTGTAGACGACAAATCTCGTGAAAGTCGCCAAAACCTTCGACAAATGACGTCTGTGTGGCTCTGTTAAAGACCAAAATTAACGATGATCCAAGGTAAGGTACTTATGTTTAGGGATTGGCTAAGAAGAATGTTGGGTTCCTCCAATTTTAATTGTTGCTAAGCGAGCTTTTGTTAATCAACGAGGGGATTAAAAAAAAAGTTTTGTGTTCTATATGTTATTAAATTGGTCCACAATAATTTCCAAAATATTTTTTTTTCGGAGTGTAGTTAAGACTTTATTGTTTCTGGGGTTTGGGGTTTCGAAGTTTAGAGTTTGGTATTTAAGCAAAGATGTTAAACTATTTGTTACATACTTTGGCGCATTGTGTTGAAACTAATATTTAAGTGGGTGTATAAGTTTGGACATTGATGTTTGCAAGGAAGTGAGCAGTTTGGCTTTGGGCATGTCATGTTTTATGGCATGTAATTTAATAGTGAGGTGAAGTGGAGCCTCATTTCTATTTCGCACAGGTACATGTTAAGTGCGAAGGTGTTAAATAATTGGGCCATGCATGACATGATATTTACTTAGCCGGTTTGTTTGCTTGGAATTACTTTAAATTCGTTTAGTGTGCGTTGGGGACTGTCGATTAGTGCTCCCGCTCGATGGAGTCTTCTGTAGTTAATGAGTTGTTTAGTAAAATATTGTCGTGTTTCAGCTTGTCTTTAATATGTAAACTAATTTATTCATTTTTGAGATGGCAAGTAGTTACTTGCATTTAGACCATGTAAATGACAAAGTCATTGAGTTATGTTATAGGCTTTAAAGTTTGGGTTTAAATCTTGGCGAGACGAAAGTAAATTTATTGAATAGTTCTTAATAACATTGTTCTAAGCCGATTAACATATCAAATTAATAGTACTATAATGACAGTTGACAAAATAACTTAATTGCGAGCAATGCTTGACTGCATTTCTGCTCTAAATCAAAATTTATATTTTCTTCTTTGGGCAATTTTACTATTTACCCTTGGATTGTTCGTAATTGTCACCATAGGATATACAACAAATAAGATTGCACACAATATGCTTTAGGAATACTTAAGTCCAACCTCAACATTTGCCAAAAATCTCACAAATGACAATATTTGTACATTATTGTGTAGTTTAAACCGAGCTGTCATTGTGATGACACAAAAATGCTCGACAATGAAGTTGCGTTAGCAAAAAGCAGAGCAGATTTATTTTTAGCTACTTCAGCATACCAGCACAGACTAAGCACAAATGCAGTCAAGTCATGGAAAAACTTAAGACAGGTAGGTGTATGTGGATTCCCATGAGTATCTCGGGTTTTGTGAGCAAAAAGGGCGATTCATGGCATTCCTCAAAACTATGAAAAAAAAAGTTTTATATTTTCTTTTTTTTTTGTTTTGTCGAAAGTTTTTGTAAGCGTAATTAAGAGCTACTTGTGTATTTGACAGCATCATCTAAGGTAGATTAAAAAACGCTACCGCTGAAGATGATGTTAAGCATGATAAAAATGATAAAGATGATTATGATGATGATGATGATGATGATAGTGCTGAAGATAACGAGCGCTCTGTGTAGCTGCACTCAATGTTGCATGTATTCGTTGCTTCCCTTTTTTAAGTTTTATCTAAAGCGCATTTTTTTAAATGCTGCCATTGCATACAGGCACGGTACAAGAGACCATAGCGGAGCTTCTCAACTGTAAAACGAGACAAGAACAAGCTCATAGCTCACATGCAACACTTGCATGTGTAGTTTTATGGAGAAATGCCAGCGGAATTGCACTTGTGCCCAAGCGTATTTTTCATTTGCAGCTAAATGGCAAAGATGCAGCAGCACCAGAGACTTGCTACTTAATTAGGCTTAAATTAAATGGGTTAATTGCATGCGACACTAATGGGTTTCATAGTTTAACTTAATGCGACATATAGTACTAACACATACATGTGCACTTAGTTCTGTACGATAAGGTTAGATGGCAATCATGCAATTTGACCTAAGCATGAAAACTATTCTTTGACCATTTTGTTGCATAACATGAATTTTTTAATATTAAAATTATTAACTAAAATTAAATTGACTATGTTTGTTAATATTTTGTACCACGTTCCCAATGAACAGCGTTTGCAGTTTTCATTTAAAAAAGGTTAATCTAAGTTTCTTGCATAACGTACGTGCATAATCAAATAATCCTTTTAAATTTAGAATTTTTCGTCCGGGCACATCCTTGGCTCGTATAACGCCATAACTTCAGTGTTGCCATATAGAATAACGTTTTTTTTATATTCCCTAAAAAAAGTTTTAATTGAGCTTAAGCGAATTTTTTTCTTTTTAATTCTTTTTTGTTTTGTGTTCAACGTAAAGGATTTTGTTTGTAAGGATTCTTATTTTTTGTTGTGCTGTGTGCGTGACGTGAAACATTTTTGAAGCATTAATTTAAATGAGTGTGTCTCTGTGTCTGTGTGTATGTATGTATGTGTGTAATATGTTTACAAGTGTGCGTTGTAATGTCTTCCTTTTAATGCTTGACAGAATGAAACTTGAAAACGCTTTAGTTTATGCATACTTCGTATTTGAACCCGCTCGTTTTGTAGCAGAGCAGAAAGCAACAGAGACTGAAAGGCACATTTGTTGGCAACACTGGTCGGGCTTATGGCGGTCTCTCTGCCGTTGTGTGCAAGTGTTGCCTTTCAGTTTTGCTTTAAGCTTTACCTTTTTAATGCATTACTTTGGCTAAGCAAAGAAAGAGTTTAAATATAATTAAGTCTATATATGAAATTTACATAAACACTTTACAAGTGATATTCAAATACGAATAAGATTATTTAAATTTTGATGTGGACAATTTTGCAAGAGCAATGTTGTTCGATATATAAACTTATGTACACAAAAACATAAGTTTATATATCGAAATGAGATAAATCAAATCAGCTGTTCTGGCAACTTCATACAAATTTAATCAATATAAATAATTTGTTTAAAATTAAAACTTCACCTTAAACTGTTATTAAAAAAAAATTAAAATACATGAAAAATTTAATAAATGAATAAAACAACAACAAACAAATTGTTCAGTTAGTGTCGCTTTTTTCATTCGTCTGACTTCAGCGATTCTTGCGAGTTTTCTTTGAATTCTCGCTTGTTTCTAAACCAAAGAAGCTTAAGAAAATACAAAGCTTCACCAAGCAAAAAGACCGCGTATTCCCAAACTGTCAGGTTTGCTAAATTGGTCAGTTTTTGTTGTCGTTGTTGTTCAAGAAATTATAAGACAGTCCAGCCCATTCAAATTCTTATTTAATTGGAGAAAATGTCAAATTTAAATTTTTTAATTAAATTTTTTAGTTAAAGATAATATAAATTAAACCAAGTTCTTATCAAAATAAAATATACTTTATCTTAAAGAAGCTATAAACTGAATAAAATAATATATATGTATATGCACATCGTTAACAAAATGTCTACATAAAGCAATTTCCTTTCGCCTAACAAAAGAACAACTGCACATTTTCCCAAAATACCAAAATAGCTTCAAATTATCGAAATAGTCCAGCAACGGAAAAGGCGAAGAAAATGAAAGATTTGCCTAATCGAATTTATTGAAAAAATAATAATCATAACAATAACCATTCAAATTCAATGAGTTTTCCCAAAACTAGAAATACCAACAGTGGGTATAACCACCAAAAAAATGGACACCCTCTTTCGTATCGGCAATAAATAACTTTGGCGCCATTACGCAAAACACCAGCCAGAACAAATCATAAACTCAATTTTCAATAAAATACACTCGCCCTGTACTACGAGCAAAAATAAAAAATAAGCGAAATTGTTAGATTTATGCAGGAAGCGTGTGTGGCCCAGAAGGACATGGAAGGAGGCAAGGACTTAACGCTTGAATAATGCTGAATGAAAATTTGGCAACAGCGAGCGAGTGAGCGAAAAAAAGGGAAAAAACGAAAGTATTGAACGCAGACAACACTGGCATGCGTGCGTGCGTGTTTGTTTGCATGTGTGTGCGTACGTGATTTCCGGTTAGTGCGACGGCAACGACGGCAGCAACTTTAAGACATGCTGCCTGCCAAATGCGAAAGGATGATGATGGCCAAAGTCAAGCAAAGACAAGCACAAGCAGGAAGGATTCGTTTAGTGCACTCCGCAAAATAAACCCTTCGAAATTATAAACAAATTCCAAATTTAACATGTGAGTAATGTTAAATTAACATTGGGCATGTTGAGTCAATAAAAAAGGAAATAAAAAAAATTAATTTAAAATTTTTCAAGTTAAAGTTTTTCCAGTTTATGCATTTCTTTTATAGTATTAGCATTAAAAAAATGTTTGTAAACAATTTTCCAAGTGTAAAAGTTTCTTTTCTTTATTGGGCTGATGCCTCTCGTCGTTTTTGTTGAAGATTTCTTTTTATTTTTTTTATATTTTTGTTGACGCTTTGGGGATTTCGAATTGGATTTGCATGGATTTGAAATTGGGAGGTAGTGTAGCTGGGGAGAGGAACGAGGGGAAGGGTAAGGTAGTGGGGTTGGGCTGTGTTGGGATTTTTGCCACTGACAGCTTTGGCGCTTAAGCAGCGGAATTGATTTCTTGCCTTAGTGTTTGACTGTGTGTGTGTAAGTGTGTATACGTTAGTGTGCGTCGTTTCCGTTTCCGCTGCGTGGGATTTTACTTAACGAGCAACACATTTCCTTACCTCCCCCATTCCTTTCCTAATTTTCATGTGTGCGGTAAGCGAAGTGAAGTGAAATGAAGTGGAGCAAACGTGAAAGTGTGGGCCTAGTCCTGCCCTCCGCCAGGACGAGTTGCCAGTGTTGTTTAGATTTTATTATCGTCATTACACTTTAGTTTATTTTATTTTTTTCTTCCTTTTTTTAGCGGCCACATTTTGTATACTTGCTGCTGAGGGGGGGATGAGGGACAATGGCGCATACTACTTACGCGTTGCTAACATTATTTCGATGTCTATTACTTAAGTACACTTAGAGAATTAGTAATTAAAACTTAACTTTCCTAAAAAATTGAGCATCCACCATACCGAGGGAGATGCTTTGATAGTTCGCTGCGAATTCGCAGTGGAAAAAGTGGGCTGCTTTAATTAATACTGGTAAGTCCCCTCTTATGCTTGACAATTTTAGTGGCGAGCAACTATTTTATTGTCTTCTGATTGAATTTAAATCGCACTGAACAATCGTTAAGCAATTATTCTGATGGCCTAGTGTAAAAGGGGACTAACGAGATCGATTTTGTATTGAATAATTTTATTATTGATTTCATTTAGTATAAACTACTTTTTTTATTATTATTAAAATATCAGCGAAAATTTGTTAACTTGGTTTTAACAAGAATCATGGTTAAAATAACTTTAATTAAATGTAATTTTGTTTCTGGGTGTACGACAACTTCTCTCCCCTCCCCCAATGATTGAGAAAAATGGGGGGGGGCGCCATGAGTATGTGCAGCGGGAGGCATTTTCCAATTGAAAACTCCCCAAAGGCAAACAAATGTATGCAATACAAACAAACAAACAAACAAACAAACAAACAAAAAAAGAAAAAGAAAGAAAAAAAGGAAAATGCTCGCGGTACCGTTAAAAGCAGAAAAAAATCACACTAAAAAAAGAAAAATGCAGAAAGGAAACGCCGCGGAAGCAATACGGAAGCAGTTGGGAAACGCATTTCAATAGAAGATAAACACAGAAATTGTTGTAACTTGATCCTGAACTGTCGTCGTCGTCGTCGTCAGCGTTGGCGTTGGGGCTTGTTGGTTTCGTCCGGGGTGTAGCTTTTAAGCGAATTTTTTTCGCTTATTTGGTTGTTTGTATTTTTTTATGCTATTGCTGTGCCGAGCCGAGCCTGGCGTCTCATTAAAGCGACGACTTTGTCGAATTTAAGTCAAACAAATACAAAGCAGATACGCTGTTGTAGCTGTCACTGTCCTGTCTTGTCCTGCCAGCGAGCATCAACACAGTGGGTGGTTGGTGATGGTGGTTATTTTTGCGGTTTGCCTTCGAGCGTACAAAATTTGGATTTTATTGAGAGGAAAATAATAAAAAAAAAAGAAAATCCTCTTAACGCTTTGCGGGCTTTAATGAATTAAATTTAAATCGGTTCGGTTTGCTAAGGCTAAAAATTTAAATCTCAACTGCTGCTACTATTTACGCATTAATCCTTTTAACCCATAGCGTGCCATAGGGCCCGTTTGTCTTTTGAAATGATATTTATGTCATTAATGCATTTTTTTTTAAACGATGGGCTTACATTATGGTTTTCTTTCACTTGCACAAGGGAAAGTAGACTAGAGCAGTTACATTTATATCGTATAGGAAGAAAAGAAAACAAAACTATAGCTAACATTCTTTATACTTCTACTGACAGTGTTTTTTTCCCACCTTTTATACAGTTTGCAACTGATCTTTTCTAGCTTCAATTGTGTAAATGAAATGCAGTTGTAATGTAAAACCACCTTTAGTATAGATTAATTCCATATTCAATTTCCAGTGATTCATCTTGAATATTCATCAAAATATACAAAAGACATGGATTGCTCTGTCAGTCGAAGTACTCATATAAACAAGTCTTGCTATAGCTGCTTCTTTTCTTTCTACATCAATGCAATATAACTGCCATCTTCTAGTTTCACTTATGCAAGCGAAGTATAGCTCTAATATAAATTCTTCTTTTTAAATAGCTTAATTATGACTAAGCTACTAAGTCTAGTTGCAGCTCCTAGATATTGTAAACTTGATATTGTAAACGAGTTCTCGAGCGCCTGCTTGATAAATATCGATGGCAAGAAATGGGTTAAGTGTGTAGGAACCTTTTCCTTTCGAGAAAAACATATACAAAAAAGGTTTAAAAATTTTGTTTGAGATGCTTTTTGCTTTTGCTTGTTGTTTGTTTATGTTAAAACTTTGCATTTTTGATAACTTTATTCGAAGCGAGTGGCTGCCTGACTGTCTGCCTGCCTGCCTTGTGAAAATTCGTTGACTTAAAATATGGCGGCCAGTGTCCTTGCGAGCCCAAAATAATACAACCCAAAAATTGTTTATGTATTTAAATATGTTTGCTTTTTGGTTTGTGTTTGGTAACTTATGTTTTAGACTTAATTAATTCCGTTTATATGTAATTAAATAGAACATATTTTAAAATACATACATATGTATATATGTGTGTGTATTTGCAGGTGCTTAGAGTTGCCAAATGGCATAATTACTTTCGAGCTTATTTCGTTTGTTTGGATAAATTAGCATTTGATAAATATTTAATAAACAACTTTTTTGTCCTTTTTTTATCATTGAACAATTTGGCTTTAAAAAATTAAGGCGCAACTTTTAACTTTTCAAATCGCATGGCAACCCCAAACTAAATCCCAACACAACTGCTTCAAAATCAAACCGACAGGCAGAGGCAAACGTTGATGATGGCATTAAAGAGTGGAAATTATTGCGGTCGTCGATGAGAAGAAGGCTGGCAGCAGAGAGGAGGAGGGCACGTACAGGAGAAGTTGGTAAACATAACTCCACACAAGTGACCACCATTCAAACAACAAGAACAATAATAAAAGCAACAGCAAAAACAACCAAGCCAATATAACTCCAAACGAGCACAAACGAACGAACGAATGAAGGCATCAACGCACGAACGAACAAACCCAAAACAAGTTTTCAAGTGTTATCTCATACGATGCGATACGACGAATACGACCGTAATTGAAGAGTGGAGCGGCGGTTAAATACGCAAGCAAGCGATTATATTGCATTTGTACACAGCGAAAAAGTTTCAAGTTCATTTTTTTAAGTTTTTTTTTTAGAATAGAAAAAATTTGTAAACTAAGGAGATTGCAGAACATGATTTTGGGAGAAAAAAATTGTTCATCAAAATAAAATAAAATAATTTTTTATTTGTTTATTTTTATTTTATTGAATCTTTCATTGGAATGAAAACAATAATCATTTTTAAAATCTTAAAATTTAGAATGGAAAAAAAAATATCGAAATTTTCTTGTGAAAAACGATTTTCTATAAAATCCAAAATTTAAATAAAAAATTGTAGAATTCATGTAAGAAAATATTTTAGAAAAAACTTATTTTTGCAAGCATAATTTTTTTAATATTTGATTTTTTTGAGAAACTGTTTTAGACAAAAATTTAAATACAAATGTATATACATATATAATTTTTTAAACAAATTTTCGGTTAAAATATTTTTCTCAGAATCTTACATTGAGCGGAAATATCCAAAATTCAATAAAAAAAAAAATTAAATATCCAAAATTGCAACTTTTAATTAAAAAAAAACCGAAAAAAATAACTTTTTTAGTGTACGATACACTGGCAAAAAAATTTAATCACGTAAAATGGGCGAAAACATGTAAACCGAACCGAACCAAAACCGTTGGCGAATAAAATTGAAACCAAAAGCCAAACCGAGCGAGCCAACTTCAATTAATGTTGCAATTGCAAATTGCAACAACAACAATAAAATACAACAGACATAACAACAACAAAACATCAAAACAAAAAACCAGAACAAAGACCAGAAAGGCCGAATAAAAAGTGGTAACAGAAAAAGAATGAAAACAAAACGAAGATCGAAAAGAAGAAGCACAACGGGGCAGTTGAAAAAAAAGAGAACGGCCCCGGCCAATGTTAAGTGGAAAAGTGGTCAAGAACAAAGGCAAACAAACTCAAAACAAGAGCAGCCAGAAAGCATCCCAAAATGCGGACAAAGGCAACAGGAAGAGCGGCGGGGAAAGAGCGGCCGAGTGCAGCAAACAAATAAGAAGAAGACTACTATTACAGGAGCGTATTAAGGTTTGTTGATCTTAATACGAAGCCGAAATATAAAATTAGTTAAACAAAATTTTAAAATTTAATATTGTCTTAAAAAAAATAATTAAGGAATAGGCAAATATCTAAATAAAAAACTAAAGTTTAGTTCACGATTTCGCTTACCCCAGTTAGCAAAATGTCGCCTACGGCTCCTTGACTACGGCAGACAACACAAAAACCGTTTGTTGACGTTGGCGGTTTTGCGCTCGGTCCAGAATTGTTTTTGCCATTGTAACGGAATGGATTTTTATGTATTTTTGGGGATGTATGGCACAAATGAAACAAAAGGACTGTCAAGTGGTGGCAGCGGAGAGTGGGGGGAGGGATAAGCGAATAGCCAGCCGCCAGCAGTGATGGCGGAAGTGACCGTTAATGGGGTGGCAGTGTTGCAGTAGGTTGGTATGTACGAGTATAACCGGAAGAGCGCAAAAGGGAAGTTAACAAAGAATTTAAGAGGGGGGTGCTGGGCTTGGCAAATGCGTTCGCGGCAAGTTTGCGCAAAGTTACGGGCGCGCTCCTCCAAATTTAATTAATTAAAGTTCTGGGCGAAAAATTTCGCTGCCAAACGGAAAAATTTTAAATTGAATACAAGTACTTCAATATTTATGGTTGAAATAACCACGTTCATCCATAATAATAAAATATCAAATAACGAAATGGTAAATTAAATTTGTCGGATTGAATTAAGCACAGAATTTCTTACAAAAAAAATTAAAAATTTTTTAATTTTTTTTGGTACTTCTTTAAATAAAGTAGAATTTCAAATATTTAATTTTGTTCAGTGTAATTTTAACCATGACAAAATGATTAATCAGTTTATTATGCTAAAAGTTACAAACTTAGTCTAATTAGAAATGGTTAAAGTGAAAGGTGAAAAATCACAATTAAAATTTTTTTCTTTATATTACTAAAAAATATCCAATGCCAAAATCGAGTAGAAAACGTTGGAAAAGTAAGATGGAGTTATATTCTGACAACTACAATTGTTGAATGATTTGGTTTAAACAATTTATCTCTGCCTAGAAAAAATTAAAATAATTTTTATTTTACTCATTTAAGTTCGTTTTTGCCTCGTATGCTTTGTTTAACTTAGAAATGAATGCCTCGTAAAGCAGCTGCGTTAAACAGCTGCGCTAATTTGCCATACAAAAAACAGTTTACGAGGTGTTAATAAAAAGGTAAAGATGTTTAGACCGAGAAAGTTAAATAATAACAATTTGTATTCGAGCTCAGGGTCCTTTTAACAAAAAAACTTTTTTATAGAACTTAATTAAAAAAGGTATAAAAACATTGTAGATTAAACTAACAAACTCAATGAATAACTATTTACGTTTATGAACAAATTGATCAAGCTTTTGAAAAACAACAAAAATAATAAAAATATTGTAGTTTACATAATCTGCTCTATGCAGCAGATTAATTTAGTTATTTTATTCCTACCACTTTTCCGGTAATTCTGTTTATTTTTTCGGCTTAAATTTATAAAACTAGTAAGATAATTAGAGGCAACTGGCGCAGCTTTTTGAAAGTGGCCAAGACCGATCAAATTGCCAATTAAGTAAATAAGTAATATAATTATATACGGCGAAGTTCTACATCATTTTTGCGTCAAATGAGTAGTTGTAAGTGAATTGGGCTGGCAGTCCAAACTCAAAATGAACTGACCTTACTGCTTCAAGAGGCCATTGTCAAACATATATGGACTTACGGCATGAAACTTTGGGAAACTGCAGCTCTTTCATATGTGGAAAAACTACAAATAGCCAATTCAAAAATCCTGAGTAGGATTAACAAGGCTCCGTTGTACACGAAGTTTATACCTTTATACAAAAAAGTTAAACAAAATACATTAATCTGTATTATCGAATAAGGTACCAAACGATTGCTTCACAAAATACCAACAAATAAAGACAGGGAATTTAAATTTCCGTCTAGGAGTGGTAGAAACTGATTCATTCCGACTCTGCCTGCGGCTGAACATGTTCTTTGCATTTGTCCAGCGCTGGCAAGACGCAGATTTAACAACCTAGGCAGTAGGATTCTAGTTCCGAATCAAAAAGTAAAAATTAAACCCACAACAATTACGAGATTTATGAATAGTCTAGAATTGTGTTTGTTAAGCAACGAGGCTGCACATTAAATCTGTTAGGTCGGAGTGCTTCTATAAGTTTTTATCAATAATAATAAAATTTCCATTTATTATAGTTAAAAAGTTATTATTATTATGATTATTTTGTTATTTTAATGTAATGTTTATTAATTTAATAGACGAATCGTCAGGTGTATTGAGTAACTAAAAATATGTTAAAAAAAAACCTCTGACAAAGTAATATTTTTCATAACTAATATAATTACCTTTTTAATTTCTCATTCACAACTTTAAACTATGTTCAAAGTTAAAGTCGGATTTAATAACTAAAAACGAAAACCGAAGAAAATTTTGAACCATTATTCAAAATGCTTGCTTGTTAAATTAAACATTTACAACTTTAAATGTACCATGCTTCCGAACAACTTTACCATGTAAACAGTTTTGGCAAGTCAAATGGAATGGGAAAACAACGTAAAGCAAATTAAACACGCCTCTAAACAAAATCGCGCGCCAAATTGCGCCAAACGGAAATTCAATTAAAAATTCAAAATAACACCGAGCGCCGCCGAGAAGAAAATGTCCTTCGTCCGGCAGGCAGCGCCTACAAAATTCCGGAAGCGAACGAATGCGCAACGGAAATTAAAATGAAAAAGCAAAAAGTCGCGCTGCAGAATGGACACAAGCTGAAAATGGAACAAAAAAAAAAAAAAGTGTAAAACTTTTCGAAACTTACCCATTTCAATAATTTTTGTGTTTCTGCGCTTCAAATTTTTAAATGCTCAGAAATGCAGCCGCAACTAACAACAACAACATTTGAGCGTGTGACTTGGAATTTAGGCTTTTCAAAAAATAACAGCACAAATACACGCGCGCCGCACACAAATTAACCAACACGCACACACACAGCAGCGAAAGGTGTTAAACTAAAACACGAACACGAAAATTATTTACGTTAAAACGTAAAGAAACGAAAAAAAAAACAAAAAAAAATAAAGTCAAAGTTGGCTCAAATGAAGCGAACGGTTTGCGGGGTTGTTGGCAGGCGCGGGGGGGTTACGCGACTGCAAACGTGTTTTCTTTATTTGCTTGTTTTATTTTTTTTTATATTTGTGCTTTTGTATTTGCTTATTTCTTGTGTTTTTCGTATTCGTGCCGTAAGCAATTCCGATGACGATGACGACCGACGGTGGTGGTTGATTGGCGCTGCTGAAGGAAGAAAGAGGTGGGCGCGTCTATGCTTTGTTTGCAGCGTTGGCCTTAATGTTGCTCTTTAAATTTATACTACAATATTATTATTTGTATTTCTTTGTTAATAATACAAAGCAAATATTTGATTTTTAATATTTAAATTTAAACGGTTTAATTCGGTTTTAGCTCTAATTGCTCTTTTTTTAACTCGCGCTCATTGCGCTCTAAAGTCAAAACACAACAACACAAACGAAACCGAAAAATTACACTTCCGTTGTAAAACCGCGACCAGCGACGACGAGAAGAGTTGCACATAAACTGAACTTTTGTTGTCGTGTGTGTTTGTGGTTGTTTTAATAGAGTAGCAGTAAATTAGAGTGTATGCAGAGTTGAGTTTTTTTGTTTAAGGGTGGTGTGCGAATTAATTTTCTTATTGAAAGTTTATATTTTTTTTATACTTTTTACAAGTTTTGATCCCGCCAAATTAGAGCTTATTCAAAAATCTCTCATTCGTATACTTGTACTTATTTCTAATCAATGTGTCAAAATAACAAAAATATAAACGGCGGGATCATGATTTTTTATTAAAATTCCGGAATAATAAAAACAATTTAACAAATTTGCTAACAATTGCAGCCTCTGATTTTCAACAATTTCTATCAACACAGTTTGAAAGTGTCTAAAATAATATACGAACAACGGTCTTCAAACTGTGCAAACCAGCTGATGGATTTGCCACCCGAATAGACGAAGTTGCTGGGAGACGATAAGCCCAACAAACGAAGATGGTGTAAGGTGTAAAATTAACGAGGTGAATTCTTTCATCAGCTGTTTACAATAAGTTTTGGAAAATATTTCATAATAAAATACGCACTTTAGAAAATTAAAGAAATCATTTGAAAATGCTGCGTCAGTGCGTGCAGAAAACGTCGCCCGTGCGTGTGGTAAGAAAACTACAAAACTTCTATAATAAAAACTGTTAACTCTTGTTTTCCTTATCAAAATCATCTCTTCGCAGCACACTGCCGCTGCGCTTCGGAGCACCGCAACAGCACCCGCAACCGCTGCAGGCAACACTACATCCTCCGCCAGCACTACTCAGCCCACCGAAACGAAAATTGATGAAATCCGTGATCGCCTTGCCAAAGGACCTAATTTTCAGGATTTCGTTCAGCATCCGAGTTACACACGCGAGGAATGGTCCGACTACGAGGGCAAACTGCGTCGCGAAAAAGGCGAAACCGAGCGTCTGCGCCTGCCACCCTGGCTGAAGACCACCATTCCGATGGGCAAGAACTTCGCCAAAATTAAGACGCAGCTGCGCGATCTTAAGCTGGCGACCGTTTGTGAGGAGGCACGCTGTCCGAACATTGGCGAGTGCTGGGGCGGCGGCGAACATGGCACACAGACGGCGACCATTATGGTGAGCGGAAGAGTTTAATTTAAAAAAAAATTATTTAAATATTGGAAAAGACAAAAAATTTGTTTTTTGGAAATGAGCATATTTTGTATTTGACCTTGACCGACGCGCGCTCTGACTGATAAGCTAATCGCGTGTTAAGTCTTGTTTTGTTTGCTGCTACGCATCCTCTTATCTCTTCTTTATTGTCTCTTTAAACTGTTTTCTTATTCCTTTCTTTGCTTTGGATTTCGATTTCAGCTTATGGGTGACACATGCACGCGCGGCTGTCGTTTTTGTTCGGTAAAGACGGCTCGCAAGCCGCCACCGCTTGATGCCGCAGAGCCCGTGAATACCGCCAAGGCGATTGCATCGTGGGGCCTTGATTATATTGTGCTGACCTCGGTCGATCGTGATGGTATAATTTAAATACTTTTTTATTTTTCAAACATTTTCTTAATAAGAAAAAATCAAAATCTTATTGCAGATCTCGCCGATGGCGGCTCCAAACACATTGCGGAGACGGTGCGTGAGATCAAAGAAAGGTGCATTATTAATTTTCTTTTTTTCAATATTTCCTTCAACTAAAAATAAAATTTTTCTTAATCTACACGCAGAAATCCCAACATTTTCGTCGAATGTCTCGTGCCCGACTTTCGCGGCGACTTGTCGTGCGTCGAGACGATTGCACGCTCCGGTCTGGATGTCTACGCGCACAATATCGAAACCGTCGAAAAGCTGACACCATTTGTGCGCGATCGACGCGCCGAATACCGTCAAACGTTGCATGTGCTGCGCGAAGCAAAACGCTTCAATCCGCGTCTCATTACCAAATCCTCGATAATGCTCGGGCTGGGCGAAACCGATGCCGAAGTCGAACAGACTATGCTCGATTTGCGCGCCGCAGGCGTTGAGTGCCTGACACTGGGTCAGTATATGCAGCCGACAAAGAGGCATCTGAAGGTCATCGAATATGTCACGCCCGAAAAGTTTGCACACTGGGAGCGGCGCGGCAACGAGTTGGGCTTTTTGTATACGGCCAGTGGGCCGCTGGTGCGCAGCTCCTACAAGGCGGGCGAATTTTTCATTACAAGCATTTTGAAGACGCGCCAAGCGAGGGACGAGAAAGCCGAACAGAAACAGGCAGACAAGTCGCCGGTGGCGAATTAGCTGAAGGGAAATTTCAGTTAGAAATTAAAAGTAGTCCATGGATGGACAAAGGAAATTTAAATAGTTCTAGTTTGCAAGCGAGAATAATTAATGCACATTTCTTCTTTAAAGAAGTAAATTTAATTGTTAGCAAATTTTCATAAAAGTTTTATTTTTGTTTTTGTTAGTTGCAGGCTTTTATTAATTTTGCATATTTTGTAGTAAACCAATTTTAATTTCATTTGTTTAAGATATTAAGTTAAATAAAACGATTTACAAAAGGACCTTCAGCTCGAAATGAAGTTAACTTTAAAGTTAGATAAAAAATTTAAAGTATTTCGCATACTTCAAAATATTTAACAAAATATTAAAATGCTTAAATTAATACAATTTAGATAAATTTTGCAATGTTTGAACAATAAGAATGTTAAACATTTGAAATAGTTGGTTGTGCCCATGGGCGTAAACAAAGAAAGAGGCAGGAAAAGAATCGTGCTGGCTTTTAACTCGTTGGTTTTGTTGTAATATACGTGCAATTTCTCTGGCCTGGAGATACTCTTGGTAGACTTCATCCTGTCTACGCTTCTGTTTCCGCTTAATACGAACCGAACAATTGCATTTGTTTGTTCGTTTAAATAAGCAATTAATTGTTATTAAATATTTTGTTTAATATATATTAAGAAATAAACACTTGTTAAAGCTTTTTAGATATCTGCAAATTGTTATTCACAAAAAAAAAAACATAATAAAAAAATTGTAGGAGCTAAAACATTTTGAATATCAAATTTTAATGAGTCCTTTAATACGTATACCCGGCTTATAGGTGACGGTCGCATAGGTAGATGACAACATCTTAGGTGGAAGAACCAGGCGATGGATAAACTGATTACACTTGGAAAAGTTAACTGACGCCAGTGCAAGCATAGCAAAGGCAACTGGCGCAGCTTTTTGGAAGTGGCCAACATCGCCAAACGATTGTAATGACCAACTAAGTAAAAAAGTATGAGGCAGTTAGGCGAAGGGATATTTTTAAGTCGACTCAAAACTCAAGACTGGTCATTTATATATATCGTCATATGCATTACGGCTCCTACTGAGCTTTTTAAATGGCCGACCAAACTCTATATAGCCGACAGTCCATATGCACGCAAAGTGTGGGCTGTAATAAAACTCCCAATTCGAATGCAATTGGCCTTTCGAATAATCCCTAAAAATATGCAAGGTTTTAATATTAAAAAGAAAATTCATCTTTAAAACTAAGCACCACACTCAACAAGTGCGGGGGCGGCCCAATAAACCAACCCTACAATACGCAATCATATGTTTTAGATTCCATTCACATTCCAACTTCGCTCCACGAAACACTTGAATGCTGGACATGCGCCTGCCGCCCGACATCCACACCAAACCACCGAGGCAAAAACAATAAAAACTGAAAACGTCATTTGACAGTTGAGCAAAGAATTTTTTCGCCGAAGGACACAACAAGTGCACGAAAAGAAGCAGAAAAAGAAACTAGCGAAGAGAAATAATTTTCACAAAATTTAAATTGTTTTAAAATCTAAATTTGAAATCAACAATTTCAGTAAAATAAAAGAAAACAAACATTCTGTGCATTTGTCGCACACACACACACACACACGACCAAAGGAAAGCCTAAAAGTATGCCACGTTTGTAACGCCATATGCTAAGCAAACACTTTGCATAACGCGGAGGCGCAGCGCGACGCACATAAATTTTCACTTCGTTTGCAATTATCGTCGACGCAAGACAAATTTAGATATCAGTCGCGGACGCACACGGAAGTTGGAATGCCGAGCACACGACGCATTATACTGGGTCACGTGATGTCGGGTCTGTGCACGAAAATGAATCGGACCAAGCCGGTGCCAGCGGATGTGATGGAAACGCCGCTCAAGCGCTGCCTTAATACGTTCGATATAACGATGCTGGGTATGTGTGTGTGTGTGTGAAAATTTATGTTGTCATAATGAATTTTTATTGCCTACTTATGGGCTATGAAACGTTTTATAGTCTCATAGACAGCGGCTTAATCGCTTTATAAAAAAAAAGGAAGAATTTATTTAATTAAATTTCTGGAAATCTTTTTGATTACTTCCATTTTTACTTCTCCACGACAACTGCAGGCATCGGTCACATGGTGGGCGCCGGCATCTACGTGCTCACCGGCACCGTTGCCAAGGACATGGCCGGTCCCGGCATTATTGTCTCCTTCTGTCTGGCCGGTTTTGTGTCGATGCTCGCTGCTCTCTGCTATGCGGAGTTTGGGACACGCGTGCCCAAAGCTGGCTCCGCTTATGTCTATACGTACATCTCGATTGGCGAGTTTTGGGCTTTCGTCATCGGTTGGAATATCCTGCTCGAGCATATGTTGGGCGCAGCGTCGGTGGCGCGCGCCTGGAGTGGTTATGTCGACTCGATGTTGGGCGGTTGGATTGGCAATCAGACGCTTGCGCTGACCGGCGAAATGCACGAGCAGCTATTTGCGCGCTATCCGGATTTGTTGGCATGCGCCGTTTGTCTGGTCTATGCAGCGGCGCTGGGCATTGGCGTCAAAGCGACGGCGGTCTTTAATGGACTGCTGACGATGGTCAACATTGCGGTCATGATACTGGTCATTTGTGTGGGCTTCTACTATGCGGACTTGAAAAACTGGTAAGTCGAGATTTTAAGCTTGACGAAGCATGTTTCAAAAGTTTAAACTTCGTTCACACAGGTCGGCGGCGGAAGGTGGCTTCTTGCCTTACGGTTTCGGCGGCGTAATTGCTGGCGCTGCCACCTGTTTTTATGCGTTCGTCGGTTTCGATTCGATTGCCACCTCAGGTGAAGAGGCCAAGAATCCAACCAGTTCCATACCGATTGCGACCATTCTATCGCTGTGCGCTGTTACGGTCGGCTATATACTGGTTAGTGCGGCGCTCACGCTTATGATACCAATACGGGAAATCAATCCGGCCGCATCGCTGCCCGAGGCTTTCGGACAAATGGATCTGCCGTGGGCAAAGTATATTATATCCATTGGCGCACTGTGTGGCATGACGACTACGCTGTTGGGCTCACTCTTTGCACTGCCACGCTGCATGTACGCGATGGCATCGGATGGACTGTTGTTCAGTTGCTTTGGTCGGATTAACTCGACCACTCAGGTGCCGGTGGTGAATTTGGCCATATCAGGTATTTTAGTTGTGGGAATATAAAGACTATGTCAAACTAATCTGAACCTTTAACAACTTCCAGGCATTTGCAGTGCTCTCCTGGCGCTCTTCTTCGACCTGGAAAAGCTTGTCGAGTTCATGTCGATTGGCACTTTGCTGGCCTACACCATCGTCTCGGCGAGCGTCATCATACTGCGCTATCGACCGCTGCCAACACCGGAGCATGCCATCTATGCGCCCGATACACCGGACGAGGATAACGACGACGATGCGGATAATACCTCGCAATCGTCGATTGGTACCGCCTCGCCGACAAGCGATCTAATCGAAGGCGCTTTAGCGGGCCGCCTGAAGCCACAGTTTCGTTGGTTGGATCCGCTGTTGGGCGGCTTCGAACCGGGCGCTGCTGTTTCCGCGTGTGTGCTACTCTTCACCGTGCTGAGTTTTGCGGTGTGCTTTCAGCTGGAGGTCTCTTGGTCCGAACTGTATACGGATGCTTGGTGGGCGCTACTGCTCTACGGTTTCATGATATTCATTGCGGGCGCTTGTGTGGCGGTCATTGCGGCACATCATCAGAATACGCGCGGCTTGAATTTCAAAGTGCCGCTAGTGCCATTCATACCGGCGCTGAGTATCTTTTGCAATATCGTTTTGATGGTGCACCTGAGCGCACTGACCTGGTTGCGTTTCTTTATTTGGGTGGCACTCGGCATGTTGATTTATTTCCTCTATGGCATCCATCACAGCAAGGAGGGTGAGGCCTGCTCGTCGTATTCAATGTTAATGACCTCATCGGAGGCGGGAAAGTCGCATTGGGGCGCAACGGGCGCTGACTTTGGCATGGGCTTTGGTGGTTCGAAGAAGACCGTCTTTCAGCGTATGATTGGCAGGCGCGTGGAGGATAAAAAGCCGATTGTCGAGGAAGAAGACATCGACGATGAGGAGGGTGTAACGGAACGCTTGGCGACAAACGAGGAGGGACGACATGCGGCTTAAACTGTTGCTAAACCAAAACGCGAATTCTTCTTCTTTGCATTTAAATGAGGTGCACAAACGTTTAAGTTCAATGTTAAATCTTTTTTTGTTTGTCTCTCGCTGTTTAAGAATGTGTTCCAAAGCAGTTCGCTAAAACTAAATCACCTTGCAATAACAATGGTTGCAAATAGCTCACAATCGACTCACTCGCTCAGCTCATTCTAATTGCTGAGCTGAGCGAGCGAGTTCTTTAAACCCTGACTAATTGACATTAAAGAATTTTGAGTTCCTCAATATGTGCATAAGCTATTCTGCAGTACAATTCAAATTCAGACATGTGAGCGTTAAAACACTTTTCGGATGATACCACAAACGTCTTAATAAGGCTTATATCGTAAATTTTAAACTTTCGAGGATGAAGAGGGTGTAACGCCTTTATTATGTGTTGTGTGGCGATTGTAAACGGTGGCAGCATTATTCAGACTTGTCGAAAAGCTCACGTATGACTCGTTTGCTAACTCATTTTAACAAGTAAGTGAGCTGAGTAAACGAGCTTTTTAAATGTCCGCAATTATTCATAACGACTGGATGGATCTAGAAATAGTGTCCGAAGGAAGTGGTCCGCTCTTTAGAGCAACTCAAATGGAATTTTCTTTTTTTACATATCAGAAAAAAAAGATCTGCTTTTGTTTTATATCTTTTCTATATCATCGACCAAACAATCTAAGACGTACTACACATTGCCTGAAAGGTTTCTTCAGTAGCTATCAAATTCCAACAAAATCAACTTAAACTGATTGGATTTGACTTAGTTGCAAATGCTTTCGAAAACAAACTTCGAATCGGATGTATTACGTTTGACCCCCTAAACAAGATGTCTCCACTGGCATTATTCAATGGCATTACTCATGCCTTCGATGAACTTGAGCGCGTATATTCGTTGCCTCTAAAGCGAGTATGAATAAAGCAAGGAACAGCAAGTCGTAACTTGTCGATGTGGTGTCTGAAGTGTGACACGCTGATTCAGTGTCGAAACTAACGCGAAAGAACATGTCTGAGTTTGAATTTCGCAACGAATGACAATAGCAACAATTTTAAATAATCTATTAACAGTTAGAAACGAATTTCTAAACCGACTACTGAGTTCAACGAATAATCAAAAAAAAGGTGCAAGTGAATTTCGAGAGTGTTGAGAAAATGTTTGGAAATGATTTGTGCTTGGAATTCTAGCGACCAGCCAACTAGAATTCCAACTACGATAATTAGAAACGATTTATTTCAATTAATTAATTAAATTAAATTAATTATTTTATGGGAAAATGTCAAATTACAAAGCCAAAAGTGCATTTGCCCCCTCGCCCCCCTCGCCCCCTATCCACCCCCGACACAAACCAAAATTTTTTGTTTGGACAAGCCCCTTAACATTTTTTAAAGAAAATATTAAATACTTATATATACTTTTTTCTACTTACATAAATTTATATATTATATATATATATAAACAATTAAACAATATTTATTAATTGTTAAAAAAACTTATTTTATTATATTTCTTACTTAAATTTAATACTTAACTTTTATATAAATGTTTTTGTGTTGAAAAGAAAATTTGAACTAACTATTGAGAAAAAAATTATGTACCTACAAGAATTGCAGACTAGCATTAAAGTATTAAATGAACGTATTAAACAAAGATTGGAACGGTAAAATACATTAAATAAAAGTTTATTAAAGAAAGTATAAATTAATAAAAGTATAAAAAAATAAATAAATTAAATTCATGTCTATTAAAATAACTTTTCGAGTTGCAAAAAAACACAAACCTTAAAAAATCCACTTTAGTTATTCCAATGGAAACATGTTTGATACATCTTCATTTACCCAACGATTTATTTGAGCCAATAAAACGAAAGCAAGTTGAATTCATTTGCGGCAAATAAAGTGTTGGGTATTTAGTAAAACTTTATTTGAGTGTATCAAATTTGTATCGAGTCAATCAACTTTGGCCAAAATTGTTTTTTAAATACAGTTTAGTTTGTTTAAGGCAAATAAAACTACCTTTGTTTAATATACAATTTTTAAATTATATGTGATTACACTGTGCAACAAATTTTGGTTCATCGCGTTGAGCTTCAATGATTCCAATGCGAAATTAAAGCCGACCCGCAGACGAAGAAAACCCAGAAAGGGTTTTGTAAAGTTATCTTTTTTTTAAGCTCTCCTGAAATTGACATGTTGACATCCCAGTTTAACTTAAAAAGCAAACTTAAGATGTACTCAGTGACCTATAGTAAAATTAAACGAGGAACATTTCGTAGACTAGCCTAACCCTCTAGCTACCATTTAACGGGTCTATTTTGACTGCTTTTTTTTTTTAAAGACCACAATAGAACCATTAATAGTCGCAATATTGGGTTAATTTTAGTCTAGTAAAACAATTCCGAACAAATTTAACTATACGAGTCAACTTTCCGAAACCCTTTATGGGTTCTGGTCGTCTGATGGCCTACTTTCAATTGATGCGCTGACATCATTGAGTTTCATCTTTCGTGCTGCATAGTGTTACAGGTCTATGAGAAATCAAGAAAAGTCAGTGATTTTTATTTAAAAAGTCTTACAGCTAAATGTCAGTCAGTGATTTTTATTTTTAAACTGAGATATAAATGTCCGTCAGTGATAAAATTTAGCTGTCACAAACTAATTCCTGCCATTGATTTATATTATAACAACATCAAGTAAATATCAGTTAGATTTTGAGAACTTATACTTTGAATTTAATCATTCACTAAAATCATATATTCAATTTAATCATTCAATGTATTCATTTAAATCAGTCAAATAAATCATTTATTCAATTTAATCATTCAATTGAATCAAATATGCATTGAAATCATTCAATTGAATCATTTATTCAATTATATATAAATAATTTAGTAACATTTGTTGTTGTTTTATATAATCAATTAAAATCAATTTAATTTATCTTAAACAAAACAAAAAAGAGGAATTTATTTTATTTTTAAGGTTTGTGAATTTTTGTCTCAATTTAAAAGAAATAAGAAAATATTTACACATTTATTGTATTAAAAGGATTATAATAATAATAACAAATTATTTACAATTAATCACACTGCGTTGCATAAAAATTATATACTTACATACATACATACATATATAAATACTTATAAAAAATTAAAAAAGAAGTAAATTAATTGGAAATTTACTTAATTGATTGTAAAAAGTTTTAAGAGAAAAAAAAAGGATATGATTCAGGATATTGTGAGAAAGAGAAACATGACTACAAAATAAATACATATATACAGATAAATCTATATAAATATGTATGTGTAAAATGGCAATTTGTGTATGAGTATAGTAAAAACATTTGATTGTATATAACAAAAGGAAACTATGCGAATAAAGTGCAAAGAGATGAACAAAGGACATTTTCTGTTAATGTGGCTTAAGTGTTACCAAATCGACAACTTTTGCTGTTGAATTGCGACAGGAAAGTGAAGTTTTATATTCGTTTAACTGTTATTTAAATATTTTAAAATTTATTTAAATACTTATGCTTTTAATTGAATTATTCTCTTGTGCTAAGCTTTGCAATATTTAACTGCTAAGTTAGCATTTCGATTACTTAACTGGTTTAAGTAGTTAATTTAAATACGTTTTGCAGTTATTTAAAAAAAAAATTTGATTTATATAACTGATTTCAATAATTATACTACATTATGCACATATTTTAGTACATATTTATTTACTTTACTGGTGCTCGTAGTTATTTTAATTACATTTTGCAGTCATTTTACGACTTTTTTGTTTAAGTAACTGATTTTGGTAAGTTACCTACAATTTGCAGTTGTTGTACATTTTTATTTACTTAACTGCTTCTAGTAGTTATTTTAACTAAATTTTGCAGTCATTTTACTATATTTTTTTGCTAAGTGCTTGAAATATTACTAAAATAATTTAACCACATTTATTTGAGAAAACTTTATTTACATAAATGATTTCAGCAATTTAACTACATTTTGCAGTTATTTTTTTTTTTACAATTATATACTGGTTTTAGTAGTTATTTTAACTAAAGTTGGACTTATTTTACTATAATAAATTCTCTAGCGAAGTGTAGGAGACAATATTCTCTTCGCCTTCTAATCAACTACATTTTGCAGTTATATTTTAATACGTATTGAATTGAGGTTATTCGGTGCTAGAAATAAAAGAATTATGTGTTGTTGTTGTTGTTTTTTTTTACAAATAAATGAATTTCGTATCCAGATGCTTGTCTGCAAAATTGGAAAATGATTTTACTATTAAAAAAAAAATGAATCCTTTCTTACGGTTTCAAAAATAGTTAAATAATTGGAAGAACCTTTTCGGCTGTCAGTAAGTGACTGACCACCAACCGCTTTTTGTCGTAACAGTTATCCTTTGAAACCCTTGAGAGTGCATCTCACTTTGTCAGCCAAAATATGGCATCATTTCTGGACAAATGGACAAAATACAGCTCCGAACAGAGGAGAACAGAACAGATGCCACTTTCATCATTTATTATTTTTATATATATTTTTGAGTTGTGTTGTTGTTGTTGTTGTTGTGTGTGTTGTTTGTTGTGCGTGCTCGTTGTAAATCAGTAACGAAAAACGTAACGAAAAAGTAAATATCACGCCTGGCGTGACAAGGCTAAAGGACAAAGGACAAGGACACAGGACACAGCCACATGCCGCGCCACATCGCAACGCTCGCATCGCTCGCATCGCAACGCTTTCAACAAATGACATAAGAACAGAAAAGTGGAAAAGTGTCAATTGCGAAGCACTTGAGTCGCCGCCGACGCCGCCAATGCCGGCTGCCAGGAAGCAGGTGGTGCCTCTACATGTGCCTCGTCGCTCGCCGTACAACACAGCACAACCAAACACAACGAAACAATCAAATACAAATCTTAACTGCCATCGAGGACCCAAGACCCGACAGCCAGCAAAAAATGAAATACAAATCAAATTTAAAAATAATTTCGAACAGAAATTGTTAAGGAAACCGTTTGCCGCGAAAGACAACCGAGCAAGCCAACAGAAAAAAACTCTAAAACCAAAACCAGCTGGTGCTGCGCTTCCTTGGAAGAACAAGAAAAACGAAAAAAAAAAAAAAAAAAAGGTTTTGATTTCAAAGGACCTTTTTTTTAGGAATCAAATCATTAGAAACTATGTGCTGGAATTGATTCCGCGGGTATGGCTTAACACAAAACCGTTTAACTCAATTTTATTTGATAGTTTAAGTTGAAATGTTGGACATATGAAAGAATTTTTAAATTTACTTTATAAAAATTAAAAATTTTCTTTTAGAGAAAAAGTTCAAAAATTTGCTTAAACTTAAGTGGAATTTTTAAAGAGACGAAAGCTCAGTAAAAACTCTTCCGAAGGAGCAATTTCTCAGAGAGTGAAATTTTTCGAAAATTTAAATTAACCCGCCTATTCAAAAAGGTATTCAATTAAAATATATCTTTTCTACTCACAATATCTTCTAAAGTACAGTATAGAAACTTTTTTGTTTGTTTTGTTTCCATTTACAAAAATTTTGTAGATCCTGTACTTTCGGGTACAATATCGGTGTTTTAACCAAAATTCATTTATCAATTAAAGGGTTAATTTTCAGAGAAGTCAAAATAAAAAAAGAAAAGGTTCCGTATAAATTTAAGAACAAAATTAAAAAACTGCACAAAACAACTTTGGAAAAAGTTAAGAAAAAGGAAGTAGTAAAATTGCTATAGGAGAAAAAGGGAGCAGGGGATCAAATTATAAAAAAATATTGTGCTAAAAAAAAACCAATAAAAGCTGCCACTAAAAAGCCATTCCTCCACATCACATATATTGTATGTAGTACGAGGGTCGTCTGTTAAGTACATAGCCTCGCCGCCCGGAGGACGCCTCCTTTATAGACCTCGTGAAAACGATTTTTTTTCAGACGGGTTAAAGAAGAAGAAGAAGAAGTTGGAGCATCGCTGGATCAAGTTTATCGAGCTAAAAGCAGACTATGTTGAGAAGGCTAAGTACTTGTCGGACCACCCTCGCACTCGTGTATAACAATTGAGGTGCTTTAAATCAATAACCGATAAATCTAGCTTCAGACGAAATTCGTTTTTTGAAGTGTTAATGAAGTTAAGGTTAGTCTCCATCTGACTTCAAATTTCGAATTCTAAAAATCCTTCCATTGGAGAACATAAAAAAACTATAAGCATTGCTAAAATTCTTTTCGAAAGAGTTTTTCTTGAAGCTTAGAAGGTTCTTAATATGAATTCATCATGAAAAAATCATTATGCTGCAAACTCTTTCAAGCGCTCAAAAATTTCGATCGTCATTTCAAAACCAGATAAATACAAAATTTTAAATAACTAAAAACAACAAATCCAGAATTCAAAAAAAGTTTCTATTTAAATGTTTTTTCTCAATTTGTGAGCATATTAAAAAAAACTAGTAAGAGAATTATTTTCGGCTATGCCGAGGCTCATATATTATTCGCCATTTCATTGACACCAAAAATGTGCTTTTTTTAGCACATAAGTGCTACATGTCGCTATTATAAGTGGGCGTTGTTTTTATTCGATTACGCCCCTTTTTGGTTAGTAGTTTTGTGTTCCTACTAAAGTGTTAAATACTGAATTTGAACTGGATATCTGCACTGGAACTATTTTAATAAATTTTTTTTTCGTATGAACTTCGAACTTAGCCTCGGAAGCTCTTAAACTACGGCTGTTATCGATGGGACAGACGGACGGACGGACGGTCTGAAGGACGGATGGACAGACAGACGGACGGACATCGTTAAATCGACTCAGAATCCGACGCTGATCATTTATATATATACTTTGTCAGCCCTACCACGCCCCCTTCTGGGCGTTACAAACGGAGGAACAAACTCAATATACCATTCGGTACGTGCACTTGCACTTGCACGTGGCCAATGGTATAAAAAATGTTTGTGCTGCATTCACCAAAGTTTTTTATTTTCCGTGAACTGATTTCACAAGCAAAGAAATTTTTTTTTTTTACATAATGAGGACCTTGAAAACTTTTGCTATGGATTAATCGGTTTTCGATTGAAAACTGCTCAATTAGTAATAAAATTATCTTCGGCCATTCCTTTTAACCATTTATTAATTTTCGCTCGATTTTTTATCATTTTTAAATTTAACCTCCGCTTGGCGAATGTCTTCTACAATGCGTACTGTAGGGTATACTAAGGGGAAAAAGTTTTGAAAACAGTTATTTTTTAATAAAAAAAAAAATTGTTTCCATGGGACCGCAACCCCCTTAGAAAGCTCGTCATACGTCCTGCTAGGGTGGTTGCAACAAATATTTATTTTTTTAATATAATTCTTTTTTTTTGTTGCTTATATATAATTTTTAATTGTATTTATAATTAGTTTAAAAATACAAATTCATAAATTCCAAAATAACTTTTTGCATTTTAAGTGATTTTTTTTCAAAATTGTTGCAAAAATTGTTTTATTAAAAATTATTTAAATTTGATTTTATTAAAAAAACATATTTTCGTAATAATATTTAAAACAAACAAACATAAACGTAAATTCAAATTACAAAAAAAAAAAAACTGTCAAACACAATTTACCAAACCTAAAAAAAAACGACCAAAATCAATTTTCGAATTTCCACCTGGCGATCTTTTTTCCTTGATTGTGTGTGTCTGTCTGTCTGTCTGTCTGTCCATGGCTCATGTCTTCTAATGCAGCTTCTTCATTTGAACAATGAAAAAAACTCTTTTCCTTTGAATGCGCGCAGCTATAAAAATAAAAAAAATTTATTGTATAATAAAAAAAAAATTCAATAATAAAAAAACAAAAAATCCAAAAAAAACAAAATTAAATAAAAAGAAATTCAAAACTCCAAAAAAAAAGAAGAAATCAGTAAAATAATCGCATCAAGGTGCAATCCACCTTGATCACGAAAAAAACTCAGCAACAACAACAGCAACAACAACAACAAATCGACATGGTCTCTTCTTATTGCAGCCGCATGACATACACATACCTATATACCCTGCACATACCCTACATACCGATCGACAAACCAAACCCAGCCAAACCAAGCCAAAGCACCAACGAAACCCAACCAAAAATTGCATCTGCTGCAATAATTCCCAATTTTTTGTTTTTTTTCGATGGTGTTTTGCTTTTTGTTGTTGTTGTTGTTGCTTTTCTGCTTTTTGATGTCTTTTCATTTTGGGGTACCCTTAATACATCTTCTTCTTCTTTTTCGAGTTCTTCTTCTTCTTCTGTATTTGTGGCTGCTGTTGTTGCTTCGGTGTTTTAATTTATGTTTAGGTGCTTCTGTGCAAAAAGAAGCCCGATTGGAAAACTGTTGCTTTGTATGGCAACAGTGGCGGCTGCCCTTGTTGGGACAGGGTGTTAAAAATTTTTTTTTTAAAATATATATGAAGTATATATATATTTTTTTACAGTTACTTTTTTGTACATACTAAATCAAAAACATATTTTTTTAATTTGAAAATAATTTTTTACTAGACATTTTGTTTTTGGGCCAGAATTTGTACTGAAAACCTTCTGAGAAAAATTCGTAATTTATTTAATTTAAAAGCTTATCGTCTTCTCGTCTTCGTCGCTCCATTTGAATCAGTTCATCGAATTTATGCAGTCCAGCCTGCCCATTCTGGTCAATAGATTTATTCCTCGAAGGCGATTCGAAGTGTTTGACACCCATAAAAGCAAAAGAAACAAACTTCTGAACGGTAATAAAAACTGCAGAAAAATGTTTAAGTCCTTCTCTGATGCCAATGGAAATGTTTGAAAAGTTCTGGTCAAGCTTACATTGACCACTATAGAGATTATCGAATTCAAAAGCCGTTGTGTACTAAATTTTAATGAAATCATTTCCATATTTCTCGAGTTCACCTGGTAACATCAGAAAAGCAAACATTCCGGTGAGAGTTATTGAATACTAGGACTCTCGGAGCATTTGTAACTTATTGAGCATGTCGCAATAGTCCCATTTAAAGGCGCGGTACTAATAAATTTTTTTAAATTTTTTTTATATTTTAATGAAAGTGTTTTCAAACTATGTTTATATAAGTCATTATATGAAAACAAAAAACGTTCGAGGCTTTGACGAATGTGTATTTATAGTTTATTAATTCTCGCCACTACTGTGTCTGATTCGTTCACTGTAAACAGCATTTAATATGTATCCAGTCCGGTCGGTCGGTCGGTCTGTCGGTCTGTCGTTCGGCCGGGACCAGCATCAGGCCATTTGCCTCTTTATTTTAAATGCTGTAAAGATTACCTTTTGGCATTCAATTTTTTGGATGGATGCGTGGTGTGTATCGTTATCTTTTTTGTTGTTGTTTCGTTTTTTTTTTTATTTGGACTTTTTTTATTGTGCAAAGTTGCATCTGCCACGCTTGTTGAATTTGCTGTTGTTGCTGTTGTTGTTGTCGTTGTCGTTGCTGTTATTATTGGAATGATACCCTCAGTTTCTTTCTTCTTTCGGCCTCTGGGGCTCAAAATTTGAGATACAAATTTCGGTAATTTGAATTTGGCTGCAAAAAAAATTTACGTTCCTTTTTTTTACATACAAAATAAAAATAAATAAATAAATAAAAAAGATCGCCATACGTTCGACGAGGGCGCGTGTCCAGCTTTGGACAGGCGCACAGTACTTTGATGCACGACAAAAATAAGTTGAATAATTACAATTTATTTGCGATGAATTTTTTAAAACTTGTTTAGAACAAATAATTTTAAAAAATAAGCCAAATTATTTAAACGGTTTAAAAAAAAAAATTTAGAAGGTTAGACAAATTTCGTCTATATCTCTTAAACTAATGGAAATATGTGCATACAATTTCTTTATATTGAAAATGAAGTTAAAAAATTTGAGCAAAATTATTTAAAAAATTCTAAATAATTTAAAACAGTAAGACAAATTTTGTCAATATCTCTTAAACTAATGGAAATATGTGCATACACTTTCCTTATGTTGAAAATGAAGTTAACAAATTGGTGCAAAATTATTTCAAAAATTCCAAATCATTTTAAAAAATATGACAAATTTTGTCTAAATCTCTGAAACTAATAAAGATATCCAGAAAATAATTAGCCAAAAAATTTAAAATTTAATTCAAGAATTTTGATGCCAAATTTTTGCAACGACGTTTTACGTATTTTGTTTAGCACATCAAAGTACTGTACTGTTCGACTTACGTCAACGAGAATTGTTCGTGTAACTTTAAACCGAACTTCCTTCGGTTGCGTCGCAGCTTAGGCACACGCCGGTCCGGTTTAAGTCTGTCTGTCTGCTCGTCTGCTAAACAAGCAAACATTTAGAGACGCGCTCGTCCGCTCGCTCTGCGCTAATCGGATTTGCTAGAGAGGCAACTCTAGAGTCGTCGTCGAGCAGCCAGCAGTCAAAACAGCCAAAACAAATCAAACGCCTTCAAGTGGCTCCTTCGATTCGTTCCTTTTACAGTTCTTGTGTGTTTTTTTTTCGCTTTTAGTTTTGATTTTGTTTGTTGGTGGTGTCCTTTGTCCACTTTAGAGTAGCTGCCACTTCACATGCGCGCAGGAGGCTGTGAGACGTCCGTCAATAATGACTCCTGCCACTCCACGGCATGGCACGCTACTTCAGTTTTAGTCCCCCTCCCTCCTCCTCCTCCTCCTCCTCCGACTCCTCTAGACGGCCTAGTGTCGCGCATGTCCAGAGAGCACTTCAGAACTGTTTGTTGGCGTTTCGAAAGTGTGCCTAAAGCGTTTCTCAACATTTTCGTCCTTCTTCCCGAAACCGAAACAATATTTGCATTTAATAGTTTTTATTGGTTACATGAGAAGGCCTCTTGAAGTTGTTTTGTTGTTGTTGTTTTAGTTTCTCGCAGGATTTATGCATTTTAAAATTTTTACTTCCGTCAACAGTTTTCGAACGAAAAAAAAACACACTTAAGTAGTTAAATTTCATTCACGGAATTCGAGCGTGAAATCTTTCTTACGTCCGATCCTTTTCCATAATTTGAATTTCCGACCAAGTTATCAGATTTTAAAAATCAGTTTGACCTTTTGCTAAATAGGTCGAATTTCAATAAAAGTATTTACTGGCATTAACTTTAGTAACGAGAAAAATTCGAGTGAGAACTGGTAAAAATTGGTAAAAATAACAAACATTTCTTAGAATTATTTTGTCGATATCTCCAAAATTAAAATTAAATCAAAAGTAGGTAATTAAATAATTTATTCATATTAAAACGTTTTATGAATAAATAATAATAATATAACGTAAAAAAATATATAAATGTTACAAATTTATTTTGTTGATATCTTTCAAACTAAAATAAATCTGTAGTCAAGAAATAATTTTTCGGTTAAACATTTTTTAAAATCTATATATAGGGGAGAGGCCCCCAAGGTGGACACCAATCTTTTGAACAAATGTAGAATCTTAACAACACAAGATATCTTGAAGTGTTATGTATTTCCTGAAAGCTTAACTCATTAGCTTACTATCTCTGAAAAAGAATTTTGATATCATCATTAGAACCAAAGTTATGACTGATTTAAAAAATAGTCGAAAATGACGACTTTGAAAAAAGGTCCCCCAAGGTGGACACACCTGAAAAATTCACTCCAAAAGTCGGAATAAAAACAGAAAATCCATGTTTCGACAAGTTTATTTAATGTTCAATATTTTTCATTGGAAATTACATCAAATTGTTACGAAAAAAAAAATTGGTGCAAAATGAATGCCGACCAAGCGTGAAGTAGACAAAAAAGGGCTTAATCCGAATCGTCGGAGGTACACTGAGGACAAGTGTACCAAGAACCGCGCATTTTCACACATTTCAAGTGTACTTCTCGGTTACATACGTTGCACGCAATTGAATTGAATTTTGTAAGCGTCAAAGGCATATTTTTTAAGCAAATGATACAAAAGTCTACATCATCTTCAGACGACGATTTCGATTCTTGCTGACTGTCGCTACGGCACTGGACTCGCAGTGTGTGTGACTGTTAACAATGTATGAGTCACACGCCTGTGACTGTATTTGCTTTTTTACATTTATAAAAACAAATAAGTACCATTTGTGCACAAATTTTAGTGAAAAACGTAAGTATCCACCTTGGGGTTCAAAAAGTGTCCAGCTTAGGGTGAAAATGCAAGTTATTTGGAAAAAGCATAGAAAATTATCAGACAACAACTGTTTACTGTTTTAATCTGTTTACGATATGTTTGTTTGGTACGTTAGCTAAGCTAAAAGGGTATTTACCTTCTCGCGAACTCTTTTTTTGATCATTTGATCGCACTTTTCACGAGCGCCGTCAAAACTTTACGGGTCACTTTCGTGTCCGAGGTATTGCAGCGGACAACGCGCCACGAGTTGACACTTCATAACATAACCAAAAACTGCGTCTTATCAAACTGTAATACTGACATGGAGCGCACAGTGCTGCCACCTTTTGCCAACAAAAAATGCAAGTGTGTCACCTTAGGGGGATGTCCACCTTGGGTGCCTCTCCCCTACTATTACAATAACGATTTCAAAAATGAAAAAAACTTACAAATTTATTCTGTTGATATCTTCCAAACTAAAATTAATCCAAAGTATAAAAATTATTATATTATACAATTTGTATGTCAACATTTTTTGGATCGAATTTTTTTGATTATTATAAATTCGTTAAGTATTAAAAAAATATATCAACATTTTTTTTGTTGATATCTGCCAAACTGAAATTAATCCAATGTAAATAAATAGTTATTTTCTTTATCAATATTTTTTCAAATCAATAAATAATAAATAAATAAAAGGCGTTAAAAATTAAAAAATTTATAAACTCATTTGGTTGATAACTGCCAAACTAAAAAAAAATTAAAATATCTATTAACTGCAAAACTTTGTTAGTTTTAATTAAAAGATAAATTTAAAAAAATTACAAAGGTTTTAAAGTGGTTATATCAGTTTTAATTTATTCATTTCATTACGTGAAAACTCGAAAAGCTGTTTTCGGCGACTTCCATCGAACATTTTCGAGGCAGGCGAAAACTATGATTCATACAATCTTTGACAGTTCTTTCGCCAGGCTCAAAAACTTGCCAAGTTTCGAGGTTTTCGAGGCATTTTCGCGTTTAAGGGAATACCCTCTCCTGTTTCATAAAATTGTTGACAGTTCTTTTCTAGGACTGCGGAGTTAAGAGGTTTTCGAGGCATTTTTTTAAATATCTTTGATAACAAAAAGCTTGCCAAGTCGTTGCGTCAATTTTTTAAAGGTTAAAAATAGTTGAAAAACTAAGAAATCTTTTTTAAATTTTAATGGTCAACATTTTGCAAATTTCCCTTTTTTTAATACCTTTGGAAAAAGCAGACAATTTGCTGCCAAAACGCTGACAAAAAAGGTTGCCAAAGTGCCTTAAAAAGTGTTTTAATGCAAAAAGTACAGCCACGTATCAAATTGCTGAAATCAGTTTCAGCATTCATTTTTTTTTTGCACCTTACAACGCTCACCTTTTGTCTCGCTATTTTTTTTTTTTTGAAGAGAAAATTAAACGCTAAAACTTTCTGCAGCTCATGAGGACACTAATTTACGACATTTACGCAAACACATGATACGCTTGGATACGCTTGACAATAATTTCTTTCTTTTATCTTCTTTTTTTTCCGAACTATATGAAAAGAGAAAAAGATCACTTGTGTTTGCTTGTTTTGTTGCTGTTGTTGTTGTCTATCTTTGCAACAATTATATTTTGTGTTGCATTCGATTTGTGCCGCTCTAGATGCATTGTCCTCGGGAACAAGTCGCCGAACACCTTGTGCCATTCAGCGTAAATAAACGGACGCACAGCGTAACCACCCACCAGAAAAGCAAGAAGACAACAACAACAAAAAAAACTACTCAATTCAATTAAAACGGAACAATGGCGAAAAGAACACATCGACAAAGACGATGAGGAAGAGGAAGAGAAGAAAACCAACAGCAACAACAGCAACAACGCCAAACAATTACCAAACACCTCATCGATCATGGCGCAATTGCTTACTTTAGGGTCGACATCGGTATCGGTATCGGGATGTGTGCGAGTCCTTGGACAAGGTGCAAAATGAGAACAATAACGGAGCGAAACCACTTCAATGGCACACAAATATGTCAAAGAAGATGAAAGCGACAAAAATACTGAACGTAAAAAGCAAAAAAAAAAATCGCAGCAGATTGCACAATCCAAAATAAAATTACTTACGCAACAAGAAGAAGAGGAAGAAATTGGGAATCTTTTGAATCAAATAAATGCCCATACATCATTTTTTTGAAAATAATGTAGGATACGCCGCGCAGGCCTTATCGCCGTATCGTACACAGAGGAAAATTTTCAGCGATTAAGAAAAGATTTTTTTCATTAAAAGGTGAAATTTGAAATTTTCTCCATTTAAAAAAGAATTTCAATGGGCAAAACAGTCTTGTAATTTTTTAACAACAACAAAATTGACCAATTTAGCAGACCGGACAGCGTTCCTCACCAGCCGTTTTATTGCTTGCTGAAGTTTTGTGTTTTCAACTTCAAAACCCTTACTTGACCAATATTGGGATCTTCCACTAAATTTCAAAAATAGAATTGATACTCGTAGAAACTAAAATTTTTGTTTGTCTTTTTTTTCAAAAACATTCTTCTTTCCTCGGCGAAGGATATCACACGATGGAGCGCTGAACTTTGGGCAGGGTCACCGAGTTTTCGAAAGAACTAAATTTTATGACATAAAATGTAAAATACAATAATTAACACAGCTTAAATGAAAACAAAAGAAAAGAAGAGAAGAGAAGAGAAAATTTGTTTCGGTAGCAGTTCAAAGTTTTAATCTTATCTCCCACTAAAGTATAACAACAACAAATTTGATTGTGGTAGGGGTTCATATATGGAAGCTCTTATCTTGGTAAAGTAGTATACAAAGTTTTTCTTTTTTTTATCAAAACAAAAAAATGTCTTTCAAGTTACTTAGCCTAGAATATTTTACGAAGGGGCTTCTTACATTTTGGTAGGGTTACCGAGATTTCGCACAAAACAAAAGATTCGAAATGTGTAAAACCGCGTAATGAAGAAAATATAAAACATAAAAAACAACAAAAAACGAATTTTTTTCGATTGGGCTTCAATGCTGGAAGCTCTTCTCCTACTAAAGCATAAAAACGAATATTGTACTGGGTAGGGATTCATATACTAAAGCTCCTTTCTTGCTAAAGTATACAAAATCTTTCCGAACGAAATTTCAATTTAAATTGTCTGTTTTTTTTATACTTTTTTTTAACCTATTATTATAAACAAGCCGAAGGATATGACAGGAGAGACCTGAGCTGTAAACAATTGTGGTGGGCTCTCTGAGATTTCGTAGGAATGCTTTTTTATGTATTTCAGTCCAATTAGGTATTTGGAATGATTTAACTCGGTTCTACCACTGAAATGAACTAAAGCTCGATATCTCCGTCCCCATCCTTTAAAATAAACCTCATAGATTCTATGGGCCTAAAGTTTAAATAGTCTTTATTCAAAGAAATTTTTATAGATTTAATGAACAGTTTTTATACAAGCGAATAAATGCTTTTGAAAGCTAATTATTAAAAAGACAAAAGATATATCGATAGGACTCTGAACTTTTTATAATTTTGATAGGGTCTTCAGGGGTTCAAAGCTTTAAGCTCTTTTTTTTCTAAAGTTTTACAAATCATTTTGATAAAATTTAATTCAATTATATATTTAATTTCAATAGTTTTTTGTTATCTTTTAAAGCAAAATAGTTACTAATTGATAATTAGACGTAGGAAATCTCAATGGGGCTGTGAACTTTAAAAAGCTTTGATAGGCTCACCGAGATTTCACAAAAACTTTTATTTTATTTTAAACCTAATAAAAAGTGCTCAGAATTGTTGAACGGAGTTCTTTAAGATTTCCAACTAAATATTAGGAAGCTCTTCCTAAAAGTCGGAAGAACCAAGCTTATATATACGGGAGGGGTTCACAAAATATACCAAAAAAATACATATATACAATGTATTATATTATATTAAATAAATCAATTTTAATAACAAAATAAAAAAATGTATAGCACCTAAAATATGAACCTGTCGTTTCTCTGCGTGTAGGCACACATCACAGGACCAAAATGCGTGCATCTGTCGCAGGATGTGAATGAAAACAAAAACATTTTAAAAACAACAAAGCGCAGTAGTGATGGCATCAAGAAAAAAAAACAAAAACAAAAGTAAAGAAGAAGAATACGAAGAAGTAGAAAAAAACCTGGCCAAACGCATGTGGAAATAAACGTTCGAAATCAACCACCGGCTGCAGCAATATCCTTGATCCTGCGCGCAAGGAAAGACAAGGCAAGACAATGCATGCAGGCACAGGCTCAGACGCAAACGCAAACGCAGCAACCTTCAAGACGAACGCCAACGCGCAGCACAGCACAGCGCAGCGCAGCGCAAACCTGTTTCGGCAGAAATGTGCGTACGGACATTTGCCGAATGTCGAACACTCGACTTCGTGTTCGCTGCGCCGCTACTTCTTCTTCTTCTTCTTCTTCTTCTTCTTCTCTGACTCGAATCGAAAATTTAAATTTTTATTTTTACCAATGATGATGATGACTGTACTTGTGCGCAGCAGCAGCAGCTTGTGTGTGTGTGTGTGTGTGTGTTTTTGGCGTATTTCGGTACAGTAATGGCCAAAAGTAGAGCACATTTGGCTGGTTTTTTGTGGCCAGAAAAAATTTTGGTTTTGGATTTTTCAATTAGTTCTTTCGTGATACACAAATCAGATTTAGCTGTCCATTTCATGTGGTTCTGACCAGCAACTCTGCGTGATTGATGAACGGGCCCGATGCATCGGTTGAAATGTTGTTAGCATCAGTTGAATGTAAGGAAAAATCTTGGTGGGGTCTTAATTTGCCGAAAATATTTCGAAGGTCCCTAAATCAAAATGGGCGCCCATACATGGGACCCTTTTACATTTCATCGATTTTTGTTTTTGTGTTTAAAAAAGTGTTCTACGAAAACTCGTAAAATGCAAATGCCAATATTATCGGGGCAGTTTTGACCCGCACTGTATGCTGAAGGGGACCCTCATGTCCTTTGCATGCTGTCTCGAATTGAATCGAATTGAAGACTTCTTTACGGCCAGTCCCAATACTTGTTGGCCTCATATGTTCATATGTTGGTAAACTCGTTGCTGCTGCTGCTGTTGATTCTCCTCTTCTTATTTTTCGATAGCAAGTTGTGCGTCGCTTCGCTTCGCGTCGCGTCGATCGTTGCGTCGCATCGCGCGTCCATTCAACAGGAAGAAAGGAAAAGGACGACACACGACGAAGACGTTGTTGACGACGACGACGACGACGACGACGACGACGACACTAACGTGGAGGCATCTCGTTGTAATTGGAATTAAAAATTTTGAACATCTGCTACGGAAGGTTTTTAATGTTTTTTTCCTCATTTTTTTTTTGTTGTTCGGTTGTTTGGTTTGTTGTTTTTTTTAATTTTTGTCCGTTGGACACATTCATCAGCAGCAGCGGGCATGGGCATGGGCATCACTTCGGTTTCTTATGCAGAAGTGAACATATTTTTGATATTTCAGTTGTTGTTTATTATTCGTTTTGTGTGTCTCAAGGATAACAAAAATTGATTCGAATGGTAATTCTTTAATTGGAAACGGTCGAAGTGTCACTTCAAGATTTAATTAATAATTTTAATGATAATTTATACTTAAGAATTTGATAAAACTAATCTTTAGGAATTACGGACTTAAGGCGCTTAATTTCAAATCACATTTTCATTTTTCCGTAAAATTTGATATTGAAAAAATATTCTTTAACGAAAAAAAAACTTGAAAGCATTTGAGCCTCTTCGCGACCTCGAAAAAATTTTTGAAATTCAAAAACAGTTCAGTCAGCTGTTTTTTTAACTCACAGCTGATTTTATTTATTATTGTCTATTCTAATTTTTGACACTGAAACAAACATTCGTGAAACTTTTCGAGGCTATTTTCGCGACAAATTAACTTTGAAAAGCTTCAAAGCTCGCGAAAGCTATACTGCGTGTAATTTTTGACATTTCTTTTTCGTAGTTCGAAGAGTTTCGAGGTTTTCGAGGCATTTTCGCTTTAAAAGGAATCTCCTTAATATTTTAACTAATTAGTGAAAAATAAAATTCACAATCTGTCTGTAGAAAATATTGATTCCATAAGGATCCTATTTGTGTCATAATTCGCGAACGAAGAAGACCTTTAGAAATGTTTCCAAAGGCATTCAAAAATTTTTTTTTTATCGATTTATGGAAACTATTTTTTTTGACGCCGTTGATCTTATTTAAGAAGCTTTTAACTTAAAACCGATAAATTCGTAACACTTCCTCTCAAGGACTTATTGGTTTTTAATTAGACAATCATTCGATAATATACTGACATATGTTGCCTCCTTGGATGTACAAGTTCATAAAGTATTTACAATACAACAATTCCCTGAAGTGCTGCAGTGGAACGATTGTTGTCTACGTCCAAGGACATCTTAAGAACAATGAAGTCCAAAAATGAAGTTAGATTTTTTGTTAACTTTTCTCAAATTAACGAAGTTAAATTTTTGATTTACGATGCCCACCTATAAGCATAGGGAAACCAATAACAAATTCTTTCTTCTGACGTTATGGGACATTACTACTGATATCGAATATCGGATATCGCTCTTTCCTTCTTTAACATGTAAGGACTATTTTTGGAATCTACACATGGGTTAGCAATACATAAAATACATAGATTTTGAAATACATTAAAAATATCAAAAGTATACACACAAATTTATAAAACTTCAAATATTAATATAAAAAATATTAAATTTTTAAACTCTTTATTAACAAAATCATATTCTAATGGTTCAGGTGATATTTCCTAAAACGGAAAATGTTCGTTAATTTGTATCGATACTCAGGCATTAAAAACGTATTGTGATGCCCTTCTGTTCAAATAATGTGACAAAATTATTTCTCTAAAATGGAATGTCAGCAATGACAAGAAATTCTATTTTTAAACGGTCGTTTATAACTTTAACAGAACACTTCCTTTGGATTTGGATAACCTGTAAAAAGCGGGGATGGAAATCGCTTACATTCGACGCGATCGCTCAGCTCATTCTCATTCGGATGCACTTGTTGAGCTGATCGACCGTGTGAATCGGATGTGAGTCTTTTTTTTCACCAACCCTCGTAAATAGTATGTAAATTATAATACCAACTGAAAATTCACCCTTAGCCACAAATTAAATATTCCCTGCCAAGGATAATTGAATCGGTTGTAATATGAGGGCGTTAAAAAATATAAATCCACTATTAAAATTGAAATTGTCAATCAACTAAAATTAGGAAACCTTTTGAAAGTTAACTGGGTGAAAAAATTTCGAAGTTATAGACAAAAGAGGAGAGT
Organism: Suillia variegata; assembly: GCA_949127995.1. Classification (NCBI taxonomy): domain Eukaryota; kingdom Metazoa; phylum Arthropoda; class Insecta; order Diptera; family Heleomyzidae; genus Suillia; species Suillia variegata. The sequence goes on from OX421845.1 coordinate 8,174,332, forward strand.
GACATTTTCATAGCTAGTCTTGCAAATTACCCGATAATATCCTTTTGAAAGTTCACTGGCAGCGAAGGTTTTTCTAAGTTCAAGTAGCAATATCTTAAATGATTTCGAAGTTATAGACAAAAATGGATAAGGACATTTTTATAGCTACTCTCGCAAATGAGCCGATAATATTCATATTTCAAATGACATCTGGATTTCTTGAAATTAGAGATTGGTTTCGCATACAAACATCGATACGTAAAGCACATCTCTATTTTGTTGTTGTAGGAAATGTCAAAAATTCAGTAGCTGCCTTAGCCAAATGTAAACAAATAAAAAAAAAAAAAAAAAAATAAGAACACATTTGCCTGCGAAAAGCAACAAAAAAAAAACAGAAAACAGTAGCAGCTGCTCACAATGATCCTTTATTTTCTTTTTTGCCTACTAACCGCAGCAATTCACACATTCTGACCGGCTAAAGAGTTGAGGAGTTGCTGCTGCAGCTCGCTGCTGTCAGTCAGCTCAGCTCAGCAAAGAAAAGAAAGAGCTGACTGACCTTATTTATTGTAATCTTATTGGGCTGTACGGACAATCCTTTTTTTCGTTGTGTGTTTGTGTGTTTGTGTGTTTTCCATACGTACATACATTTATCAATATATCAAACTATAAACGATGCCCAAACAAATTTCACTTTCATCGTTGAGCGTTTTACGGTGCAAATGCAAAGGCAAAACGAAAACGAAAACAATAACAAAAATCACCTGGACTTTGAGCTAGGACAACAAAAACCTAACATCCTGCACAATTACACATTTGAGCCTTTCGGTCGGCTCGAAAGTAGGCTCCGCCACGAATATGAATCTGCATGTTTCGAGTTTCGTGTTTCGGCTGCGCTATCGATAAAAGTCAATCGGAACGAATCTAATCGAAAATCCGTGGATACCCTTTTCAAATGTGGATAGGTCGGTGGGTCGGTAACTCTACACTTGAAAAAAAAAAACAGTGAATGAAAGAATTAAACAGGGAAGTCGCTTATCGAAAGAAATTTTGAAAATTTAAATTATTTTACTTGTATTTGATTTGTTGATTGTTTTTTAACTTCAAAAAATTAAAAAATAAATAAAAAATTATTTAAATAACAAAATTTAAACAAATAAAATACAATAAACTTATGTAAAAAAAATGAAAATTAAAAACTAATTCATCAAATTAAAATGTGTCAAATATAATAATAATAATAATAATAAAATATATAAATTGAAAAAATTAATTACGAAAATTATTATAAAGTATACAAAAAAGTGTAAAAAATTGTATACAAAAAAAAATATTTAAAAAAATATGTGTCAAATTAAATAAAATATTTAAATTAAAAAACTAAAATAATTAAAATAAGTGTTAAAAATTATTATAAAACAAATTATCGAAATAAAATGTTTCAAATAAAACAAAATAAAATAAATTAAAATTTAATTTTATATTTTATATATATTTTAATTTTATAAAAAAAACATATTATTCAAAATTTCACAAAAAATACGATTAAGAAAAAAAAATTTTATTCCAAAATTTCATATAAAAAACAAAAATTTACATGTTTAAATAAAAAAAAATCTTAATAAACCAAAATTCACAAAAAAATTATTTAATAAAATAAATAAAATTTTAATTAAAAACTTAAGTTAAAAAAAAACAAATTCTAAAATGTGTATAAAACAATTTTTTTATATATTTGTTTCCTAAAAAAAATCAATTCTATATTTTTTGAAAAATATATTTAGGAAAAATCATTTTAATCAAATTTCAAACAAAAATTAAAAATGTTTAAAATTTATAAATTGAAATTCATATGAAAATTAAAATCTCAAACTTGGTTCCAAGAAACAAATCCGTAATAAGAAAAAATACTCTTACACTAGGCAATTTTATTAGCGAGCAATTTTTTTAATTCTCATTTCTTCTGACATTCTCGTATTTAATATTTAAAATTAAAATTGAAATACCGTTAAACTTGATATTTCAAATCTCCTTGCCTCTTAACTTCCTCTCATACAAACTCTTTCGAAGCACAAATTTAGATGCCTAGTGTAAAAAGGGACTTAGCTAGTTAAATATAACTTAAAAGTATAAATTAATATTTATTATAATTAAAAATATGAATTTTCAAAATAAAAAAAAAAAAATTAAAAAGTTTTAAATTTTTAAAATTGTTGGTGCCCAAAGCAAAAAAACTTGTACGTTTGCTTTTTTTCGGGTGTATCTAAAGTTTAAATAGAACAACGATTCGAACCTTCAATTTCTGTTTGCTTTAATATTGATTGATTAAATTTACCACCACCGCTGCCGCCGCTGCTCGCCGCTCTTTGCACGCTCTCATGATAAGGATACGAATAAAGCGACGCTCCTCGGGGTTGTCATTGTCACCCCGTAAACGTTCGACATCAGCGTCAGCGTCAACGTCATCCAAAGGTGAGAAGTCAGTCATTTCAATATCATCGAAATGATAATCAAATAAATAAAAGTCAATTGACCCGCAGGAAGCAGCTTTGAATAATTTAATGCCTAATGCCCTTTCATCCTTTCTTCTCTCTTCGCTTAGGATACCTTTAAGCGTTTTTTTTTCCTGAATTTTTTTTTTCTATTTTCAAAGGAAGTGAATGATCTTGCAGTTTTCGTTTTCGATTTGGTTCCAGAAACGATCTCAGCACTTTTGACCTACAAAACGGAGCGATGTAGCTGAGGAATGACCGCATTTGATGCACGCCCAAGCGACTCTCGGGAATTATTCATTTTTTGTATTAATAAGATTTAAATTTTGTATACAAAGTAAAAAAATGATTGCGTAATTTTATTTTGACAAGGACTCAATTAATTATAGAAATATCATTTCGATAGAGAACAAATTGGAAATGTGTAGTTTAGTGTCAAAGGTAATCTTTTGTAGTCGTAGTGGTGTCGTATTGATCCAAGGAAAGCGTGGTCGACTTTTCATAATTTGAACTATCTTCAAATATCTTTGAATTAAGGTTGAAATTTAGATTTTAGATAGATAGATAGATAGATAGATAGATAGATAGATAGATAGATAGATAGATAGATAGATAGATAGATAGATATATAGATAGATAGATCGATATATAGATAGATAGATAGATAGATAGATAGATAGATAGATAGATAGATAGATAGATAGATAGATAGATAGATAGATAGATAGATAGATAGATAGATAGATAGATAGATAGATAGATATATAGATAAATAGATAGATAGATAGATAGATAGATAGATAGATAGATAGATAGATAGATAGATAGATAGATAGATAGATAGATAAATAGATAGATAGATAGATAGATAGATAGATAGATAGATAGATAGATAGATAGATAGATAGATAGATAAATAGATAGATAGATAGATAGATAGATAGATAGATAGATATATAGATAGATAGATAGATAGATAGATAGATAGATAGATAGATAGATAGATAGATAGATAGATAGATAAATAGATAGATAGATAAATAGATAGATAGATAGATAGATAGATAGATAGATAGATATATAGATAGATAGATAGATAGATAGATAGATAGATAGATAGATAGATAGATAGATAGATAGATAGATAGATAGATAGATAGATAAATAGATAGATAGATAGATAGATAGATAGATAGATAGATAGATAGATAGATAGATAGATAGATAGATAAATAGATAGATAGATAGATAGATAGATAGATAGATAGATAGATAGATAGATAGATAGATAGATAGATAGATAGATAGATAAATAGATAAATAGATAGATAGATAGATAGATAGATAGATAGATAGATAGATAGATAGATAGATAGATAGATAGATAGATAGATAAATAGATAGATAGATAGATAGATAGATAGATAGATAGATAGATAGATAGATAGATAGATAGATAGATAAATAGATAGATAGATAGATAGATAGATAGATAGATAGATAGATAGATAAATAGATAGATAGATAGATAGATAGATAGATAGATAGATAGATAGATAGATAGATAGATAGATAGATAGATAGATAGATAGATAGATAGATATATAGATAGATAGATAGATAGATAGATAGATAGATAGATAGATAGATAGATAGATAGATAGATAGATAGATAGATAGATAAATAGATAGATAGATAGATAGATAGATAGATAGATAGATAGATAGATAGATAGATAGATAGATAGATAGATAGATAGATAGATAGATAGATAGATAGATAGATAAATAGATAGATAGATAGATAGATAGATAGATAGATAGATAGATAGATAGATAGATAGATAGATAGATAGATAGATAGATAGATAGATAGATAGATAGATAAATAGATAGATAGATAGATAGATAGATAGATAGATAGATAGATAGATAGATAGATAGATAGATAGATAGATAAATAGATAGATAGATAGATAGATAGATAGATAGATAGATAGATAGATAGATAGATAGATAGATAGATAGATAGATAGATAGATGGTTGAATAGAACATAAAGATAGATTTTTTAAACTATTGTTAATCAATTTTGGCAATTTTTCATGAAAATTGGTACTCTAAAAAATTACATAATAATTTTATCGAAAAAATCACAATTCAATAAGTTACATTTTTTACTGAATTATAAAACCAAACTTCTTTTTTAAAGCTATACCATATTCTTTAAGCGTTTTCTTCTAATTAATGGTAATTTATAAAAAAAATTTATATATTGAGTTGTGCCACTTTTGAAGTAGAGAGATCAATAAAAAACATAAAGCTGCGTCGAAGATCGCTAAAGATAGAATGGAAGCTTTCTCTAGTCTGCTAAACTGGTGCAATTTTTTGTTTATAAAAAATTATGAGACAGTTCAGCCCAAAAATATTTTCTAAAAACTAAAATAATTAAAAATTGGTTTTGAATTTCAATTTTTTTTAAAACGGAAACATTTTTACATAAAAAAAATCATTAAAAAAAGCAAACAATATGGATATACAAAACCACGAGTATTCAAAGTACAAATTTAAAATTTTTGAAAATATTACGTGTTTTGTTTTTGTAAATAATTAAAATTGACTCCACATACTAAATTTATTAAAAATATTCAAATATAGAACACTCAATACTAGAGATCGTGAATACCCATAAAATATTTTCTTTTAAATAAAAAAATCTTTTAAAATTTTTCATATATTAATCAGTTTTTGATATCGTCGATATGTCTAAAAAGATTGGTAGATATATAATATATATAAGTAAATACATTCGTAGGGTGGTCCATTAAGTACTTAGCCTACAAAATAAAAACGGAAATTTTGGAAAAGTGGCAAATTATTTCTCAGCATACATCGGTCTCCTTTCAGCTCGATACGCTTGACCCAGCGAAGCTCCAACTTCTTTAACTCGTGTCGCGGTTCAAAATTATTATTAAAAATAAATATAAGTTTTGTCAAACATTTGTTTAAAAAGAAAAATACTTATATTTTAGGTCACAAGATTGTGACTGGGTTGTGGAGCTCTTGGCGGGATTTCGAAAAACCCACTTTCTTTCTTCCAACTGCTCGAGAACGATACCGACAGTCGTGACCAAATACGAACGGGACAAGGACAAATTTTGTCAAATTATACTTTTAAAAGTTTTGTTTGTTCCCTCGTTTTTATGCCCCTTGTGGAGCCAAGAATGACGCCGACCATGCACAGATGCCTCCAAAGTTCATTTTTGATTTGGTGGGAGCGAGGTCTGTACTTTGCCAGAATTTCATAAAAATTCCCATTTTGGGAATTTTCGTACAAGGTTCTTGGCAGGTCACCTCATACTGACTCTGGTTTGCTGTAAACCGTATTCTCTGCATTTAAATGGCTGATAGCCCATTTCTCACTTTTTTTTTGGGAAATGGAACAAAATCTGCAAGGATTGCAGTTTTGGTCAGTTCAATGTGAACAGCGAGTTTGTTCAAACAAACTTTTTTTAAGTGACCTACGTTTTTTTATTAAAGTGACTTTTTTTTTGTTTTATTTGTGGCTGCTGTTTCTTTGTGTGCGACGACTTTTTTTTTGAAGCAGCCTGGTTTTTTTTGGATCGAGGTCAGCGTTGGAGGAAGAGAATTGTGGTCACGTAGATTTTGAGAAATCTCGTCGGCGAACCCAATTCGGAGGTTTTTGCTTTTGAACTCCAAGGGAGTATTTTTCTTTGGCGGTAGTGCCATATGTTTTGTTGTTGTTGCCCGGCAGTTGCGCCGTTGGCTTTTTAGTTTGGCAAAATTTATATTTGTTTTTTTTTGTATTTTAGTTATTATTTTCGAGTGTTGTTTTATTTATTTTTCTTTGTTTCCGATTTTCCCAATTCATTTTCCTTCCTATCCACGCTCGAGCTCAGTCCTAGTTTTGAGGACGAGTCAAAGTTATTGTCTCTATAATTTTTAGAGCCACAATAACGAAGGAATATTGCTGTTGATCGGATTCGGGTGGAATCCAGAAGGCAATATTTGTGCGAGAACTTCGGCAGTTTGCCGAGTTCGACAAATCGAGCGACCATTAAAATATATTTTTTTTGTTGTATTTTTAGTGGCTTCGGTTATTTTTTTTAATCGCGATAATTTTTGTTTTTAATTATATAAATTTAATTTTCTTTAGTTATTTTATAATTTTGTCCCACTGTGTGATAAAACTTCAATTAAAGTCTTATCACACACGTTTAGTTTGATTGGGATTAATTAAAAGTCCTTTAATTAATCCCAACAAAAATAACCCACCCCATCTTCGACTGAGTGGTTGGCAACATTGTTGTTGTCATCACCGGTTTTGTTTTGATCCGTCCGTCCGTCGCGGAAATTTAATTCGTTTTAATTTTGTTTTGTTTTAGAAATAGTTTAATCGTTTTAAACTAAACTAAAACTTAAATTTAAATTCAATCGCGACGCGTAAAAATCGGTGTGACAAATTGGCGCCCAACGTGGGGCCAAAATTATAAAAGTTGAAAGTGTTAATTTCGTGATAATTTTTTGAGCGGCAGCCGGCTGCATTTTGTTTGTTGCTATTGTGCGTGCGTGCGTTTCGTTTCGTTTTTTTTTTTGGTTACTTTTTTGTTCGTTTTTTTTGTTCGTTTTTTTTTGTGTGTGCGTTTTTTTTTGGTTTAATAAATTAATTTGGATTTGTCCCCGACGGGTTACCCGGGGCAGAAGCATTTTCTGGACGATTTTGGTTCCCAACAACGCGACAGGAGTCGCCGAAGTGTCCAACAGTAGTGGTTGGCCATTTCGAAGTGTTGTTGTTGTTAGTAGCGGTGAGTCCGTCCACGCGCAAATTAAATTCTTCCTCTTCTTCGCGTATGTACATAAGCTGCACAGTAGTGCAAGGCGTACAATTTTTTTTTAAATTCGTTTTTTTTTTAATACTAATTTTTTTTAATAATTTCTTTTAAATATTTTTTTAAATTCTTTTATTAATTAAAATACAATTTTTTTTTGATAAATTCTTCACATTAGTTTTGTAAATTTATTTTGTTAATAAATTTTTTTTTTTGCTTCTTTTGTTTGTTGCTTATATACAGCGCGTGTATATAAGCCCCAAACTTGCACAGTGGGCCTAAGTCCTACTTTAACTTCAAACTTTTTTTTAAATTTTTTTTTATTAAAATTTTTTTTATTGATTTTTATAGTTTTTTTTAATTATTTTATTATATTATTTTATTTATAAATTTTTTTTATTATTACTGTTTATTAAATAAATTTTTTTTTCTATTTTTTTTTAATACAATCAAAACTTTTTTTTTGCGTTTCGTTTTTTTAAAAAAAGCCACTTTTTTTTTTAAATTTGATTTATTTTAATATTTAATTAGAGGATTTCTTTTTGAGTTTTTCTTTTGAGTTTTTTTCTTTCCGTCCGATTTTTATTAAAATAAATTATGGATATTCAACGTCTGAACTCCGATGAGCTGACGTATGAAGTTGAGGCGCGCGGTTTACCTGGAGGTACAGTAGATGCCATGCGGAAGGCATTACGTGCTTCCAGACATATTGAGGCGCGCGGTTCCGTGGATGTTTTCACTGCTTATCCGTTTGAGTTCGCGGAGGATAAGCAGGAAATCGAAGATAAGTTAGTTGAGGTAGAGCAATTAGTTGCGACGCCGCCTAAGGACCCTAAATCTTCCGAGTACCTAAAAGCTCTCGCGAAGATTGAGTGGTGCTTAGGTCGAATTAGTAGGGCTAAGCCGACGTCGGCGAAAGAAGTTAGTGAGCAATCGGAGCTCAAGCTTACAATTTTAAATAAGTTAGCGGATTTAAATTCCGATGTAGGAGTAGACGAACCGAAAGCGTCTTCGGTCCCAATTAGGTCGATTGACGGGCCGTCAGGTTCTCGTGCCACTCTAGAGAAGAGTATGGCGGTGGACGAAACGCCCGTCAAGGTAGTATATAGGGATGCTCCTCATATAGGAGCAGATAGAATAGAAAGGTTCTCTAAGTGGGAGGTGAAGTTTTCTGGCGAGAAAACTGATATGTCCCTCCATGCATTTTTAGAAAGAGTCGACGAGCTATGCGAGGCTCGTGGTGTCAGCGAGACACAATTGTTTAGAGGTGCTGTTGACCTATTTTCCGGCAAAGCACTTATTTGGTTTAGGGCGGTTAGGAAAGTTGTTAAAGGCTGGCAAGAGTTGGTTGCCGAGCTAAAGTTGGAGTTTCTGCCTCCAAATTACGATGAGGTTTTATTGGACGAAATTAGGCGTAGGACTCAAGGCGGTAGTGAGTCGATAGGCGTGTATGTGGCCGTGATGAGGGGCATGTTCGGTCGTTTATCCGAGCCCTTGTCAGAGCGGCGCATGTTAGGAATCGTCAGGGCAAATTTATCTCCATTTTACCAAACTCAGCTAGGCTTGGCTGAGCCGGAGAATTTGCGAGAATTGGTTGTGTTAGGGCGTAAATTAGAGGCTGTTCGGACGAATGTTGAGTCATTCGTGCCGCCACCTAGTAGCAAGTCGAAGAACTTGCTGGAGCCTGACTTGGCGTACGTTTGTGCGAGCGCTGAAGTAGCGGAGGTCAGGGCTCCTTTTAGTAGCGATAGGGTGGAGAGGAGAGTTCAGGCTCCTCCCCAGAATCAGCCCCATTTCAAGTGCTTCAATTGCAAGCGATATGGGCATGTTTCGGCATTCTGCCGGAGTGGTATCAAGTGCTACGGTTGTGGTAGACTTGGTACCATGAAAAAGGATTGTCCTCGGTGCTCGGCGGGAGCAGGACATTCCAACCAGCGAAGTATGGGCATTGCTGGAGTAGGAGCGGGCCAGAGAGGCCAGAATGACCAAGTAGGTCATCGAAGGGCAAGCAGCCCTAGGAATAATTTTGGTGGCGCTAATCAGGCACCACGGCAAGTAGGCCAGAGACAGGAGCGTTCTCCCGATAATTCGGGAAATGTAGGGCGAGCTCCTGGACACGCAGGTCAGGAGACTCGCGAGAATTAAATAGGTTAGCTAGGTTGCCTGCGAGCAATCAGCTGGTGGGTGGCTCTGAGCGTCGGCGCCAGAGCAGGGAAATGTGTTTGAGTTTCACACTGTTAGGAAATGAATTAGATAATAGGCCCTATTTAGGTGTTAGGATTTTTGGAGTTTTAGTTAAGGGCTTATTAGATTCAGGTGCTACTAGGACAATTCTGGGTCAACCCGGCTGGGATATTTTAAAATCCTGGGGTTTGACATTATCATCTTCCTCGATTTCGAAGGTAGCTCTCGCAGACGGCGAGCAAGTTTTAGTTAGTGGCGTTGTTTCACTACCATTTGAGGTTGAGGGCAAGTCGGTCCTTATAGAGTGCCTCGTAATTCCAAGAGTGCCTCATAAACTGATTTTAGGTGTGGACTTTTGGTCCAAGGCGGGCATAGTCCCGGATTTATCCCGAAATCAGTGGAGATTTTCTGACCAAGTCGAGGTCGCGTCAGTTGCTACGATCGTAGAGAGATCAGAGCTGACGAATCGTGAGGCTGAGGATTTAGATAGGTTGATAGTTGAAGCTTTTCATGCCATGCCGGATGGGCTGGGGTGTACACATTTGGTCGAACATCGGATTAGAACCAAGCCAAATGTAGAACCCGTTAAACAGCGTTATTATCCAGTATCGCCAGCGATTCAGAAGAGAATCGACGAAGAAATCGAGAAGATGTTAGATAAAGATGTGATAGAAGTGTCCCATAGTCCTTGGGCATCACCAGTAGTTATGATTAGGAAAAAAGATGATTCGTATAGGTTTTGTGTTGATTATAGGACTTTGAATAAAAATACGGATAGAGATAGTTATCCTCTTCCGTATATATCGGCAACGTTGGATAAACTTAAAGATGCAAAATATCTTTCAAGTTTAGATATTAAATCTGCATATTGGCAAATTCCTGTAGAAGAAAGTTCTAGGGCGTTTACAGCTTTTACTGTTCCAGGTAGGGGATTGTATCAATTCAAGCGTATGCCTTATGGTCTTCATAACGCGCCTGCCACTTGGCAAAGATTTATTGATACAGTCTTAGGAGCCGATTTAGAACCCAATGTTTTCGTTTATCTGGATGACATAATTATTGTCACTAATAGCTTTGAAAAACACATAGAAGTGTTAAAAGAGGTTTTGAATAGAGTTTGCTTAGCAGGATTAAGACTAAATAGAGAGAAATGTAATTTTTGCCTTTCTTCTCTGAAATATTTGGGCTATGTTGTTGACCGAATGGGGTTACACGTAGACCCTGAAAAAGTGGAGGCGATGTTGAAAATCCCTGCACCTAGGAGTGTTAAAGAAGTTAGGTCTTTTGTCGGTACTATTTCTTGGTATCGTAGATTTGTTCCTAATTTCGCGGATTTGGTCAAACCGTTGACGGATCTGTTGAAAAAGAACAAAAGGTTTTTATGGTCAGATGAGTGCGAAGCTAGTTTTCAAATGGCAAAAGAGCGTCTCGTGACTGCTCCGGTTTTGACTTGCCCAGATTTTGATCGTAAGTTTTCAGTTCAAACCGATGCATCTGATTTCGGAATCGGTGCAGTGTTGACCCAAGAATTTGAGGAAGGAGAGAAAGTTATCTCCTATTTGAGTAGGTCTTTAAGTAAGTGCGAGAGAAATTACTCTACCACTGAAAAGGAGTGTTTAGCCGTTTTATGGGCTGTTGAGAAGCTGAGGCCATATTTAGAAGGCGCTCATTTTACAGTGGTAACAGACCACTATTCATTAGTGTGGTTGAATAATTTAAAAGATCCCTGCGGTAGGTTGGCCAGATGGGCCCTAAAACTTCAACAATATGATTTCGAAATTATTCACCGCAAAGGCAGAGACCATGTTGTACCAGACATGTTGTCTAGGACCGTTCCAGTCTTAGGAGAATTGCAAGCGCGTGCATCAGATCCGTGGTTGGACAGTATGCTTAAACGCGTTGAGGAAAATCCCCTCGAATTCGCAGCGTGGCGAATCGAAAACGGGATTCTATATAAACATGTCCAAGTCAGGACAGTCCAAGTCGGGACACAATTTTTGAGTAGTGAGGATGGCTGGAAACGAGTTTTAGGCAGGAGTGAGCGACGCCAGGCGTTGCATGAGTGCCATGATGACCCTTTAGCTGGTCACATGGGAGTTAGAAAAACATTTGGCAGGATTTCTGAAAAATATTATTGGCCAAAAATGAAGGCAGACGTAACTAGATACGTCAAAGGATGTCAGGTTTGTCAAAGTGTGAAACCAGACCATAGTAAACCAGCTGGTTGGATGATAGCTAGGTCCAAGGATTTAGATCCCTGGGAGATGATCTGTATAGATCTTGTAGGTCCCCTGGTGAGATCGACACATGGGTATTGCTATATACTCACCGTAGTCGACTACCTCACCAAATGTCCCCTGTTATTCCCGTTGCGGTCGGCCACCGCAAAATTAATTAATAAGGAGTTAGAAGATAACGTCTTCTTACTCTTTGGAGTGCCGAGGTCTATTGTATGCGACAATGGACCACAATTTCGCAGCAAAGAGCTGCAGCGGCTATGTTCGGCATATGGAGTGGCGTTGAGGTTTACGGCGAACTATCACCCACAAGCTAATCCTGCCGAACGAATTAATCAGATCATTAAGACCACTTTACGTGCTTATGTATCTGAAAATCACAGGACGTGGGATACGCACCTCTCAAAGGTGGCTTGCTGCATTAGAACAGCACGACATGACGTGTTAGGAGTTTCACCTTATTTTGCCAATTTCGGGCGAAATATGGCTGTCCGGGGAGACAAAGATTATAAAAGACATGACGACTTTGTTCCACCCAATATCGATGAGAGAGCTAATCTTTTAGCTGAACTCAGAAAAGACATACGAACTAAACTGGAGACAGCGGGTGCCAAAATGGCAAAGACTTATAATTTAAGACGTCGGGATGTCCAATACTTACCAAACGAACTTGTCTGGCGACGTAATTTTGTTCTGTCCGATGCTGCAGCTTTTTATGCAGCTAAGTTAGCCCCTAAATTTGTTGGACCGTTTTTAATAAAAAGGAAGGTGTCTCCCTGGACTTACCTTCTTCAGGATGAGGATGGTAAAGAAAAAGGAATATGGAATGTCAAGGACCTTAGACCACACACTGACGAATTTTGAACATTTTTACCTTCAGTTGTTGTTCGAAAGTTGGCTGGTCTTTTAAACGAGACCAAGCAACTTTCGCGGAGGTAGAGGTGGAGTTGTCGCGGTTCAAAATTATTATTAAAAATAAATATAAGTTTTGTCAAACATTTGTTTAAAAAGAAAAATACTTATATTTTAGGTCACAAGATTGTGACTGGGTTGTGGAGCTCTTGGCGGGATTTCGAAAAACCCACTTTCTTTCTTCCAACTGCTCGAGAACGATACCGACAGTCGTGACCAAATACGAACGGGACAAGGACAAATTTTGTCAAATTATACTTTTAAAAGTTTTGTTTGTTCCCTCGTTTTTATGCCCCTTGTGGAGCCAAGAATGACGCCGACCATGCACAGATGCCTCCAAAGTTCATTTTTGATTTGGTGGGAGCGAGGTCTGTACTTTGCCAGAATTTCATAAAAATTCCCATTTTGGGAATTTTCGTACAAGGTTCTTGGCAGGTCACCTCATACTGACTCTGGTTTGCTGTAAACCGTATTCTCTGCATTTAAATGGCTGATAGCCCATTTCTCACTTTTTTTTTGGGAAATGGAACAAAATCTGCAAGGATTGCAGTTTTGGTCAGTTCAATGTGAACAGCGAGTTTGTTCAAACAAACTTTTTTTAAGTGACCTACGTTTTTTTATTAAAGTGACTTTTTTTTTGTTTTATTTGTGGCTGCTGTTTCTTTGTGTGCGACGACTTTTTTTTTGAAGCAGCCTGGTTTTTTTTGGATCGAGGTCAGCGTTGGAGGAAGAGAATTGTGGTCACGTAGATTTTGAGAAATCTCGTCGGCGAACCCAATTCGGAGGTTTTTGCTTTTGAACTCCAAGGGAGTATTTTTCTTTGGCGGTAGTGCCATATGTTTTGTTGTTGTTGCCCGGCAGTTGCGCCGTTGGCTTTTTAGTTTGGCAAAATTTATATTTGTTTTTTTTTGTATTTTAGTTATTATTTTCGAGTGTTGTTTTATTTATTTTTCTTTGTTTCCGATTTTCCCAATTCATTTTCCTTCCTATCCACGCTCGAGCTCAGTCCTAGTTTTGAGGACGAGTCAAAGTTATTGTCTCTATAATTTTTAGAGCCACAATAACGAAGGAATATTGCTGTTGATCGGATTCGGGTGGAATCCAGAAGGCAATATTTGTGCGAGAACTTCGGCAGTTTGCCGAGTTCGACAAATCGAGCGACCATTAAAATATATTTTTTTTGTTGTATTTTTAGTGGCTTCGGTTATTTTTTTTAATCGCGATAATTTTTGTTTTTAATTATATAAATTTAATTTTCTTTAGTTATTTTATAATTTTGTCCCACTGTGTGATAAAACTTCAATTAAAGTCTTATCACACACGTTTAGTTTGATTGGGATTAATTAAAAGTCCTTTAATTAATCCCAACAAAAATAACCCACCCCATCTTCGACTGAGTGGTTGGCAACATTGTTGTTGTCATCACCGGTTTTGTTTTGATCCGTCCGTCCGTCGCGGAAATTTAATTCGTTTTAATTTTGTTTTGTTTTAGAAATAGTTTAATCGTTTTAAACTAAACTAAAACTTAAATTTAAATTCAATCGCGACGCGTAAAAATCGGTGTGACACTCGTCTGAAAAAAACGTTTTCTCCAGGTCTGCAAAGTAGGCCTCCAACGGACGGTTAGGATAAGTACTTATCAACCCATCCTCGTATGTAAATGATATATGTTAGAAGTAAATCAATCGTCAATTGTTTCTACAAAAGTAATCGATTAGTAGATACTAGGCAAATTACATTTGGACAATGAAAATGAAAAACATTTTTAAGACAATTCCAGATTTGCAGAATCTCATAGTTTCAGGATTTAAAACAACAAACGAAGCTGTTCCGTGAGACCGGAAAATCTCATTCAATTATTTTGTCATACAAAATTGTAATCTCCTTCCGATAATTTCGACAATTTCTATTTACATAATCAACTAAACACATCTCGCAGATCCGAAAAGTGCTCGCATTTCAAAATCCTTTCTAATGCAGGTGAAAAGCTGAGCCGATGGTGAGATCAATATGCGTCGTCCTTTACAAATTGCCAATAATCACCTTGGAAGCGAGAGCAAAATCGAAGAAAATTAATTGCACACATTTGCCAGGACCCACTCGAACGTGAAATCCTTTTAAAGTGTTTGTCACAACTGTACGTACAGAGTCGTACCCACGCCGCCGCCGCCAAACTACAACAACTACAAAGGCATCATCATCATTTTCCAATTTTCCACAGAAACAGAAATTTTCTCACACTTCCTTAACGCCAGCCAAGCCAAGCCAGCGCAAAGGAAACTGATCCTTTCGAACTACTGCACCGCAGCAGTAAGAAGAAACAAAAACAACAAATCAACCAAAAAACACGATCGAAAGAAAAAAAAGCACACACATACTCAAATCGATAAAATTGTCACAGCGGCCTAGATTTATCTCATTATTTAGCCAAGTGTAGATAGAAAAAACAAACACAAGAAGAAGCTGAAGCTGAAGCTGAGGAAAAGAAATAAATCACATTCTCGTGTATACGAAAACTCTAGCAACAAAAAAAAATCGTTCAAAATCCCAAAGGAAAACAAATAAACATGCATCGAACAACACCGAGAGACTCGCTGAAGCGTTCGTTCGTTCGTTCGTTCGTTCGAGCAGCACTCTTCGCTTCTCCAAGTGCACACAGTCACAGACCGAGGCGCACCAAATCGTTTAGCAGAGATCATTAAACTATTTTTTATTTTTTCTTTCTAAAATTTTTTTATTTTATATTTTAATTTTCATACTTGTAAAATTTGTGAAAAATAAATCCAATAAGGCAGACAGACGCATGACCGTGACCATGAAGATACCGAATTCATGTATATGATTACCAACAAGAGTGAGAGTGAGCGAGTGAGAGAGAGACAGTTGAACGGGTATCGGTAATTGAGAGCGACACGATCATAGGCAAATCGGTCGACTTAGCAACAACAAATTTAGTCTTTGTAACTGCGTCGTCGTCGTTGCCGTCGTCATCATGTTGCTGGGCAAAATGTTTCGCAATGCACAGCGACATGTTGAGGAATTCCCTCGTTAGTCGTACGAGTGGCGGGCTTGTGTGTGTCTCTAGGGGTAGAAAAGAGCTCGAGCACAATCAGCGAAATTAGGAATTTCATGGTACGGGGCGATCGGGTTACATTCCATTGCTTGTACGTCATATACGAGAAATCGCCGCAAAATTACAAAAACATCTACAACAACAACACCAGCTAAAATATAAAATAAATAAAAATTTTGAAATGAAATAAAGTGGTGGATTTTTATTGGATTTTTAGTCGAAAAACCAATGCGCAGGATTTCTCTGCTCGTGTTGCTCTTGTTGTTGTTGTTGTTGTTGTTGTGCTATTTAGTTTGCTTGATAGGATAACGCTCGATGATCATGATGCGATTATGGTACAGTTGTGCGTTTATGACCAGCAGTCACTTAATTGTTTGCTTTATTTTTTTGAAAAGAAAAAAATTTAACGTAAATGTCATGTATTTTCATTTACACTGAGTAACACGCAAATTGTGACCAAGCCGAGAATGTGCTGCATAAATGTTTGAAATTTACAAAAAAATTATTTATTACTCTTGTGGAACTTTGGGTTTAAAAATATTAATGAAAAACAAACCAAGAACATAAAATAAATTATTTATTTCATTGGAAAGCATTTTTTTAAATTATTGTCAAAATTTCAAAAAATTTCAAAAATCATTAATTCTAGTTTTCATTTAAACATGAAGAATGTAAAATTAAACTTCTTACTTTTAGCAATTACTAAATAAATTAAAATCATTGCATATTGATTGCTGTAAGAACAGAATTATTTAACATTTTTGTTTAATTAACTTAAATGATGTTGCCTATTATAGAACAAATTGTTTGCTTTCATTTCTGGCTTCATTTATAACGATAAAAAACAAATTAGAAATCGCTTGGCACTCCGGCGTACTCAGAATATCGCTAACAAAGCTAAGGGTTGCTTGGAATTGATCGTGTTTGTTTTGATGAAATTTCATCAATTTGCAAAAGAAATGTGCAAATTTTTTAAACAGTAAAATAAATTTTGTTTAAATAAGAATTTTGTATAAAAAAAAATATTTCGCAATTTTTCAACATCATTTTAAAAAATAATACATTTTGAAATTAGCAAAAAATGTAATTTTGTTGTGAATAATTCGTTTGGGAACTTCATCCTTGGAAGTCGATGATGCAAGTAGTAGTAGCGCAGTAGTGGCTTCTAAAACAACTGTCCGACCTACATATATTTGCATTATGGTCGCAAAACAAAAATATTATAAAAGATATAAATTTTATTAAAAACTCCTAAAATAAAAAGCCTTTTAAACTTTAGAGGTCAAAAACTTCTCCTAAAAAACAAATAAAAATTACACTAAAATCTGAGCTCTAAAAAATTTGTGATGATGGTTTTAATTTTAAATGTTTACATGAAAAAATAAATTTTTAAAGAATAAAAATCATTAATAACAATCACTGACTAATTTTTAAGTATTTTTGATTGTTTTAGTAAAAATCACCGACTTTTATTTAAATTGAAATTGATTTTCACTGATTTTCGTTTTTATTTCTACTCAAAAGAAAATAACTTTCATGATATGAATTTATTAAATGAAAATCATAACAGTTAAATAACTGTTAGTAATTTAAATATATTATTATACACATTTCTTAAAATATATATTATATTTAAAATTTGTTGCTTGAACTAAAATTTTGTTGGGCAGTGTAATTGAATTTCTAAACCGTTTCTCTCCCTCAAATTTAGTAGCACTCTTTAATTAGTACTCATACGTGCCTGCGTATGTTTGAATGTGATTGTGTGAGTTATGGACAATGGCCACTTATGCAGTAAAACTAAATTAAAAATCGGTTCTAACCGGAAATATGCACGAGCAAACATTCTGGCCTAACAAAAGCGACAGCCAAACAATAACTAAAAAACAACAAAAACAACAAAATGCACATATCTCAATTTAATTGTGACTATTTTGAAATTTCACTTAAACCAAAAATCGATTTAAATTTCGGGTAAGGCACCCGACCCGAGTCGCAATCACACACAAACAACAACAGCGAAAAGTGGCTGGGGCCGCCAGATCGGCCCGCATGACGCGTCGCAACGAGATGCCATTGCACCCAGGATTTGTGTCGGAATCTGTGAGTTGGAACGCGTGTCAGAGACTCGCTCACACGCCACAACACGTCAAACCCAGCGCAGTACAGCCAAAGCAAAGTAAAGCAAGAGCAATTCAGCCATCCGCTGCAATTTCACATAAAAAAGAAATAGTGGAGGAAAAAAGTGCACTTCACTTCACACTTGGGTGACCAACGGTGCAGCACTTCAATTGTTCTGCCACCGCAATTATTTATTAACAACGTCGCTCGGCTCGCTCAGGGCTGCTCAAAGAGGGCTTCGCCTTCCTTCCTTCCTTGGACTGTCTCGTGGCTGTGTGAAATTATGTGAATTTTTTTCCGCTTTTCTTTGCCCTTTTCTAAATTGCGAATAAAAAGACGAACAACAACAAATTAAATTCCCGCATTATTTCGCATATTTATGCAGCAGCAACAACAACAAAAAGGTCGCGTGCGCGGCGCTATAAAAATCATTAAAATCCCGACGAGGCGTTTTTCGCCACAAAATTGCTGAGATTTTTATTTTTCCTTGCCGAAGCAAATTAAATGCGGGTTCGTTTGAAATCTTAATAAACGGAAAAGTATTTTCTTTGTTTTTCCACAATTCGTTACTTTTTAAAAGTGCTGCCTTAAACAATTTTCCAAATTTATGTGTCCTGCATGTTTTTTTTTCGAATTTCAAATTTTATAAAAGACATTTAGAAACGTTTCTTTTCCGCCTTATCGCTTGCAATTAGTAAAATTGTTAATTTCAAACTTGACTTGAAGTCATGTTTTGGAAATTTCCAAAACTCTTCTTTTTCGAAATGTTAATTGCTGTGAGATAACCTTTTGGTGCCCACAGAACGCACTCGCGGCACTCTTAACATGGGAAACGATTGTTGGGTATGTTCCACTACAACTCCGCCGGGAAACATAAATTTGATTAGTGTAGAAGTCATGTCAAAAAACTAAGAAAAATCCGAAATAAAAAATTACGAAAATTTGTTAAAGATTTAAGCTATTTTAAACGTTTATGTTATAATTGAAACGTTTTGTTTCCTAAGCAGTTTGAATTTCGTTGGATTTTGGCAGGGTCGCATTTAGCTCATTTTCGACTTGATCGCTCAACTCATTTTAAATGTTAAACTGAGCGGGTCGTATTTGAGCTTTTTAAAACGCTGGATTTTTGAGGTGTACAAATTCAATTTCGGAAAATTATAGTTTAATTGTTTTTCTTACTAACGTAAATAAAAGTTGAATAAATAATCTTTATTTAAGACCACAATTATTTAAACAAGCTTTTTCGGTTACATTTCTTTTACCTTTTTCACAATATATCGACGCTCTTTCAGTCAGTAATGTTTTAATAAACTATGATCTTGTAGACACCAAATCTCGGTATTTATAGAAATTATAAATTTAATTCAATCTTTCGAATTATTCAAAAGCGCGGTTTCTAAGAAAGCTCATCGCAATCTGAGCTGGGCAATTAGTCGTATGTGAACTTTTGTACAACCCTGTGAAAAGTCTGAAATTTTTCTAATTTTAAATTTATTTCATAAACGTTTTTAGTATAACTTTTCAGTATCAAACTTTTAATAAAACAAATATTTTACAGGTACAATTTTTAATTAAACCAGAATTGTCAATGGGTAATTAAGTAGTTTAAACATTCTAACAAAATGGAGAAGCTGTTAAAAATCTAGCGTCTACATAAGTTATGCCTACCGAGACAATTTGTTCGAAAGATTTATGATCCACTTTGCGTCGATGGCGAGCACCGCAACGTCTCAGTTAGAAGGGTCAGGTGATATGCAATAGCTTGATATACATATATTTATTGTTTTACTTCCCAAATTATGGCAATTGTATACACCAGTTCGGTCTTTAAAATTGAAACTTCATTATTATAAATTAAGTCATAGATCACACATTGTGGTTGTTATATTATGAATGATGCTTTGCAACCCTGAAATGTAGATCACAGTTTTGCACCTATTGAACTTACGATCTGCTCTCTCTCTCTTTTTTTCCTTTGTTCTCTCATTTAAATGTCTTTCGTCATTAAACAAGTGCAGACTCAAATGTTAATCTTTCTCTTAATTAACTGCAATCGTGCTCTAATTTAATTTCACCAGTTTTAATTTGCTATTGAATCTGATATAAAATGTATTAAATACAATGATATTGAATAGAATAATCATATATAGAATATAATAGAATAATCATAAAATACATTACATAGATTATACATATACAAAATAAATTTATATTATCGGACTTGTCTTAACAACAAACCTCTCCCACAAATTGTGTGGGAGTGGTTGCTTGTTGTTTTAAGTTAATCCAAGTCTTTTCTTAATGCAGCACTGATACTCCTGAAGTTGTGTACTCTTATTAATTGTCGACATGTGATTTTCTTGTTTCAATTATAATTTATCTTATATTTTTCTTATCAACAAAAATTTTGCTAACTTTTATTTTTCTTTGTGCTTCTGAATTTTCTCTTCTGTCTTCTGAAATTCGCATTTATCTTTGTATGTTTGTTTATTTGAATATATCAGTAAATCTCTTAAATCATTTTTCAAATATGCTTTAATTTTTTATACAATTATTAACATCCTTTTAAACCTAAGCTTCACCTGAAAATATTTGTACATTTTTTTCGTTTTCTTTAGCTACCTTTTATACGTTAAGGTGGATCTTATTAATGTATAAAATTTCTCTAGAATTACCGTACACTCCTTTCTTCTCAAACGCTATTCTTGTACAAATTATCCCATGCTCAAATCCAAAGGAATCGCATTATTTCTCACATAAATTCGCATATTGCACCCGCATTACGCAAAAAGAAACAACAACTAAACAACAACAATGAAAAATGATATAAATCCTTTCTCCAGCCATATGCTATATGCAACAACAATATAAAAAAAAAAGAACAACTGTTACCATTGAACATTGAGAAAAAGTGCAGAGCAGCGTGAGAAGAAAATTTCGTTCCATTCAAAATTTGAGTTCTTTGGTAAACATATTTTCAGCTAATAGCCAAAATGCATTTTATTTCTTTTTTGTTTCTCCGCTTTCAATGGCAAAATTTAAATGGATGCATCGCATATGTGAAATTCATATGATGAATTCAACAAACATTTCCCAAAATCCGAGCGAGCAGCATATGTAAAAATCCAAAAACAAATGTAAACCAAAAACAGCAACACAAAAAAAAAACCAAAAACAACAATCATTTCGAAAAACTCTTAAATCCACCAGATTGCATATCAAATTCATCATAGTGCAACAGCAGCGGAGTGCAGCACATCTGCGCATCTGCATCAGCAGAAAAATCCACCTTCGAGATGAAACCTCAAACTCAACGCTCAGCAAAGACTCGACCCAACGACGCGAACAAAAGAACTACCTTCCTTTTATTTAGGTTTTCAATATTTGTTGTTGTTGTTGTTGTTGTTGTTGTTGTTGTTGTTGTTGTTGCCTTTTTCGCTACAGCATATGGAGCACCTACGCGATGTGCGACGGACGGTGATCATTTGTTGTCCTAAATATGCATCGCTGCCGTTGCCGTTGCCGCTGCATCCGTGCGATCGCATCGAGCATAATCATGATCATGATCCGTCGCATCTTGCTTTTTATATTTTCGTAACAGAACAGAAGAAAGATAGTAAACTCGTAGTAGTGCCATGTGTACAAACACCTTTTGCGCTGAGGATCAGTCAGAATCGTCGCCGTCGTCGTCGTCGTCGTCGTCGGTTGTCAGGATTCAATGCCGTGTCGGTAGTTGGTGGTTGAATTATTACGAGTCTGCTGGCATATATACGAGAAGACATGTGTTTCATCAAATTTTACGCATTTCGTTGGAGGAGGTTTTTAGTTTCGTCAAGTTTTTCGTTCTTTCTTTTCTTTTCTTTCTTTGTGTTTGTCCTCTCGAACGTTGGTTTGCATTTGGTTTCAGGATTAGAATGAAAATTTGATTTCGTTATGGTTTTCGGGTTTTGGTTTTGTATGAAATTTAAATCTTATTGAATATTTTTAGCGAGGCTTCTTGGTTGTTGTTTCTTTTTTAGGATTCAGCTTTCAGTTGTTAATAGTGTTTGCATTCATGAGCTTAAACAAAATTTGAATTCTTAAATATAAATTCATCAAATTCGTGATAAAGAGAGGATCAGCAGTGGCGGATCTTACAGAGTAAATCGATTTCGGTTAGTAAATATTACCGGGTATGTTACATATGGTAATTTTTGACATTTATGTGACGTTTTTGGAACAAACATGACTTACGATTTTGTGGAAAACTTGGTCAGGCTTTCATTGTTCAAACGCTCCAACATTTCGAATCGTATGGACAGAAATTCATTTAACTCAAAAAATTCTAACGGGTTTGGAGGTTCCAGAGATATGAGGCCTCTTCTGGTAGTTTCACGGACCAAATGTATACCAAAATTGGAACCTAATTCTAAGATGGAAAACTGAAACTAATCCTAATCTGCCGATCGGATTTGGCTTTAAACTGAAAGTCTCCGTTTACACTAGGTAATAAAACTTGTACTAGGCAATTAAACTAAAGAGTGAGAAAGAAAGAGAGGTGGCAAGGAGAGGGATACACTAGTATTTACATATGTTTTACGGATTATAAACTCAATGTTAAATCTGAGAATGTCAAAAAAATATGCTCAGGGGTTGGTTGGTACCTCCTAAGTTACCTTACCATACCATACCAAACCATGCCATACCATACAATACAATTAAGTGGAAGAGCTACAAGATCTGATTAGTAAATAAATTTGAACCTTAATCCAGCAGTTAATTGAGAAAACTTCAGAACCAACTTTCTTTGTTCAAAAAAAAAAATGGAGGAGAGTAACACAAGCCCACAGTTCACTTGATTAAGGTAATCTATAATGAAAAAAATATTATTAAAAATAATTGCGTAAAAGTGTTAACTTATCGCTTTTGAAAATAAGCTCAAAGTCATAAAATTTGTTATTTTCTACGTCACAACCAATGATAAAACTTAGTAACTCTTTTTTTTATCATATTCAAAAGTCTATTTTGCACTAATAAATCATTAAAAGGAAATAAATTTCCATACAAAAGAGAAACCATGAAACCACCACATATCCGCATAACCCAAAACAATAGAAACAACTTTTTACGATTACTGTCAGCGTAGCGTTAAAACGACGCATTTTTCGACAGTTTCCGGCCCAAAAACGGTTTAATTTTTCCTTACTTTTCAATTCAATTCAAAAAAAAAAAATAAAAATAATCAAAAAAAATAGGGACTTTAATGAAACCGCCTTAAAGCCAAGCCTGCCAGCCACTTGAAAGGGTTTCAGCGCATCTTCTGACTATTGCGTTTTTACCCAAATATACTATTTCAAATAGGAGTATTTGGAAATTCTTTTCCGATTGCTTTTGTTGTGCAATTCAACAAAAGAAAACTACTTTTCAAACAAACAAATAAACAAACGCACAAAAAGAGATAAAACTGCATTTTACGATTTCATACTTGACAAACAAAAAGAAGAAAGGCAGACAGACAGACAGACAGACAGAAGAAAATGATAAAGCGCACTAAAAGAAGTGCAAAGTTCAGCGAAAAAAAAAAGGAAAAATCGTAATAATAGTTTAAAAACAAGTTTAAAGTGATTTTCCTTAGGATTTTCCCATTTAGCGTCATTAGGATGTGAGGAAATATAATAGAAGAAAAGGTGCGCCACGCGGTGCTGCGCCGCTTCGCATGCATTCACCCTAATGATTGCGCCGCGTCGCGAAACCTTGCGATGACGATGACGACAACGTTTCGATTTGATGATGAGTTCAGGGGCGCATATGTCAATTGTGCAATTGTGCACTTTTTAACACAATTAAATGCTTTTTTTTTTTTTCGGCTTGGTACTTTTCTTGTTCTTTTGTTACCCAAAAAAAAAAAAAAAAGGACGAGATTTTTATTTCGTTTTTTTTTTTTTGTTGTGAAAAGTTGAAACCACTTTTAATAGTTTTATTGGAAAATCAGCGTTTTACCCTTTTCCAAGCAGAACGCACTTCCTTCCTTCCTTTGCTTGGGGTTTGAGCAGTACTTTTTCCTAATTTCCCGTCATTTTTTTTTTAGGGAAAAAGTGCGCGTTTCTTTGTTATTTCTTGAAAGGTAATTTTTTTCTTCTTTTCTCTTCTTTTTTATTACTTCTGCAGGAATCGTTTCTGTTTTCATTTTTGGGTGATGAGTTTATCTTTTATTTGGGCAAAACAATTGCCTTCGAGTGGAAAATGCACTGATCGAAAAAAAATGAAAAAGAAAAAAAAAATGCGTGAAATGGCTTAAGCATGCGTCAAACTGGTTTGACACTTGGAAGGGTGTCCCGTAGCGGAACTACTTGGACTTTTTTTTTCTAGAGGTAATAATTGGGTAGAGTAAATAGGGAAATTGGTTTTTATGACGTAGTTTGTGCATATTAGCACTGTTGACTTATCACTTTTTAAGTGCTTATTATGGATTTAAAGCGCATTTTTTCGTTTGTTTTTTCTTTTAACTAATTACAGTGCGACAATTTTGACCCTTTTTTAAAGTTGGTTAAAGTTTTTCTTTAGTTATTTTTTTAATAAAATTTACTTAATGACGAAGTATGTGGAACCTGTTTGGAACACTTTTTAAGAATTTATTTAAACTTTAACCAATGTCATGTGTTTTCTATTGCACTAGGCAATTTAAGTGGCGAGCAATTTTCCGATTCTATTTCGACAATAGTGCTTACGGCAACGTGGGGCAATATTAGCAATTTTTCTCAACAATTTAAAGTTTTTATCTTTGCTTCTTCTGACATTCTTATACACAATAATTAAAATTAATTCCTAGACAACTTCACGTTTCGAACCATAACCGGAGATGACCAGAGATGAGGCTGCTCTCTGCCACAACAGGCGAACAGGTAACATGATTCTTGCCTTTGCCTTGTCTCTGCCACAAACTCGTTAATTGCGCAAGTTCAATTGTCTAGTGTAAAAGAGGTCTAAATATGACTTAATTTTAAGTTATAAAGTTTATTTACTATTATATATTTTGAGTATTATTATTTTTATTGCAAAAGGTATATAAAAAAAATTGTCTTCTTGTCTTTCAAGTTTTCAGATTTTTTTTTAAATATTTGTAATACTTAAAATTTTTCACTCCAGCTAAAGCACACAATTTTACGGCATCAAGGTCAGCGCCGCTCTACACTCACTCCAAATATAAAACACCCAAAAAAACGTGCTTGCATACAAAATTTTGTACCTAACCTCTTCCGAAAAAAATAGCAGAAAAAATAAGAAAACCAACAACAACAACAATAAGTAATAAATAACAAAAGATCAATTATTTCTTTAACATTTTAAGCAAATCAGCTTAACTCGAAATTCACAAAAAGTGACGCAAACGCGACTCGCGCGACTTTAAGGTCAGGTCGCAATGCTTTCTGAAGCTTTGACGAGACGAGGCGGGGGAAATTAACTCTAGCGCCACTGCCATATGACAGCGAAGTGACTGAGTAAGTGTGAGGTGTAGGTAGGTGAGGTACTACATTTGTGCGCTGCTGTCTTAACGCTGACTGAAAAACTCGTCTCGCCAAAAGCTTCAGTTAGAAAAACATTTCAAATCAGGCGCGCTTAATCTCGCGCGCAATGACGCTGCGCTGCGCTGCGTCTCAAAACAGCATCATAATTTTAAGTTTTCTTATGGTTTTATTTTTGTGTGTATTTTTTTTTATTATTTAAATTTTACAAATTTTTTGGAGTTTAGCATTGAACCGCCACGGTTTTTGTTGTTGTTGTAATTTCGTTGCATTGCATTAATTTTTTCGTCTATTGTGGATTAGGATTTTTTTTTGTTGGACTTGTTTTGCGTACACCCAAAATAAAAATTATCACAGCAATTATATTTTATTATATAATTTAAGTATATACATTTATATTGTATATTAGGTATAATTAGCATACATAGAAAAATATGTATGTCTGGTAGTAAGCATGACGCCTGTCAATTATTCCGCCGACAGCTGACAGATATGATTATTATTCATTCATACATCACATATACATATATCAAATTTAATCATAGGAGACACAAAAAACTGCCCGATAATCCAATAAATACTTAAATAGGTATGGTACTTGTCTACTTCCGCCCACTTTTGTGAAATGACAGATAGAGTCATCATATACCTCAACACCAAATTTTAACTTCGTATCGTATCAAGTTCCTGAAAAATGTAATATGGTACATCAATTTTCTGAGTTATAGCAATTTTAATTCTTATGAGTTCAACCACGCCCACTTTTTTTTAAGTCATAAGCAGTGACAAAACCAAAATCACGCTTTGATATTTCTATTTTCTATCGAAATACTGAAATTTGTTCGGTTAAGTACAACTATTATTATTATAATTTTTGTGGGCGTGGCAAATCTACTATAGCCTATACTAAGGCGCGTTTTTTTTAAAGACTCGATATAACCAGTTTAAACAAAATAATTGTAGCTTTACTCTAAACAAACCGACCGAATAACATACGCTGGATTTTCCATAAGTGAAGATATGAAATTCAGATTTTGTTTTTAGTGTAATTTTTGGTAGTTTGTCGGTTTTTTTATTTTTGTTGGATTTTTTTCTTTTTTGGTTTTTGAGGTTTTTGGCACAATGTTGCACCCAACAAAGAGGTTTGGTATGATTTTAAATAGACTCCGCCGGCAACATTTCAAAGCAGCACGATGCGATGTCGACGACGACGATGACGACTCATTGTTGCTGTTTGTTGTTGTTGTTGTTGTTGTGTTTGTTGCTGTCGTTGACCATGGCAACGTATAATTGCGCTAATTTAAGCCAACAAAAAAAAAATTATAATGAAAATACAAAAAAAATGTATACTATGTAAACGTGAGAACTTGAAAACCAGCCTAGCCCCATTTAAAACATTTGAAATTTTCGAAGGTATTTGAAGGTTGAGAAAACTAAAATAATGGCGAAATTCAGAAGAAATGTTTTGCCAAAGTAACAAGTACGGTTTCGGTTTATCGTTATTATTTCTAAACTTAGTAAAAAATCAACAAAGAAAATGTTTAAATTTTACTTAAATAAATAAAAGTGGTCAACTTAATGCAGCAGATATGCATTTTTTGTAATCGACATAAAATTAAAAGTTAAACAAAACTTTATATTTTTGAGTTAACATTTTGTTGGCAGCTGTATGGCCTTTAAAATAGTACCACAAACTATTCGGCGCGTGCTGTAGTTAAGGAGTTATTGTCGTTTTTCTAAAAGTCGATTTCGGAAAATTACAAAAAATTTGCTATTAAAAAATATTATTTCCATAAATTTTCGACACTAAAAAGTGTCAGCTAGAAATGTGTCTATGTTTTTTGGCAATAATATTTAGATATAAATTTTTAACATGTATTTTATAATAGTGTGCGATTCTTACAGAAAGTCACTGTAAGGGAATTTATTACAAATGGGACATTTTATAATTGAATTCAAATTTGTTGGGAAATTTAAATCTCTTAATTTTTGTTCGAAAAGTAACGCACATATTTTCTATCAACGCGATGATTCAATACTAAATTGCGCTTTCAGGCTTAAAGTACTTATTCAGACTTAAGCGCCCAGCTTGCCTGCTCTTATGTGTATAGGTAATTCAAATTTGAATTCAGTACAAAAACAAAAGCGCACAACTGTCAAAAATTTCGTGCAATTTTTTAAAAATAATTTAATTCGAATTTATTTGTCGTATTTCGCGACAGAGGATGTTCTCATTAAAATTGCAAAATACAACGCTTCGACGACAGACAGACAGACAGACAGACAGACAGACAGACAGACAGACAGACACTCAAAGCAAATCATCCAAATCAGCATCTTCTCGATTTGAACTTGAACAACGTCATTTCGAATATTTTGGTGTTGTTGTTGTTGTTGTTGTTGTTGTTATGCATATATATTCCAAATGAAACTTAACGAAAAACAAACAAGAAAAAAATCCAGTAAAATGTTAATTGACTGGATAAAGTTTTATCGTCCGTTTATTTGTTGTGTTTAAATTTAAAAAAGTGTTAATGAACTTTTTTTTCTGTTCTTTTTTTTTAACTGGCAAAAAATGACGCCTTTTGTTGCATATATTTGCAAACGAAAATGTCACAAACTGTTGTCATAAGTTTAAATTTAAACGGTTTGTTAAGCGTTGAAATAAAGAAGAATTTAAGACCGCACCCACAGAAGCCTTTAACAAATATTACTAACATTTGTATATAATGTTATTTTATTGTATATACATATGTATGTACATAATTTTGTAACTGTCAAAATGACATTCAAAAAAATGACAGAGAAAAAAAAAACAGTTGACATTCATAAATTTTGACATACATAAATTAGGCGCCCACTAAAGCGTCATAAGTCAAAAATTAAGCACAAGTTTAAATATCACAAAAGCTACAACAACAACAACAACAAAAACACACTAAACGATTTTTCTTTAATTTTTTTTTGAATTTTTTTTAAATTTATTACTTCGTAATACACGAAATGAAAAATGCGCAAAACGTGCAACGCAAACGCAAACGCTCCGCTGCGCATGCGCAGTTTTTAATGTATTTTTAAAATGTTGGAACTTAAAAGCTTACGCAGAAAAACGAAACGAAACGAAACGAAAGACTCTGGCAACAAACGCGCAGCGGCACGCGTAGAGTGACGTTTTGTTGTTGTTGTTGTTGTTATTGTTGTGTTGTAAAATTAAAACTCATCAACCTTGTGCGAAGGCCTTCGCCTTAAAAATCGTTGTTGCTATTGTTGTTGCTGTTGCTGCTGCTGCTGCGGAAAAAATGCCAGCGTCTGAAAACTACATAAATTAATATGCGGCACTAAAGTTTACTTCAGTCAATTTATTAAAAGTTTAATGTTTAAAAATTAATACATTGTTACTTTGCTGATGTCACGTGCATGTAAAATAATATTATTAAATTGCTGGGCATAAGGTATACAAGTACCGTTTACACTTACACTTGAAAAAAAGAGATAATACTGATAAGAGTTTGAAATAATAAAGTTAAGAAGGATATTCTCCATCTGACTCCTTGCTCAGAATTTCATGATAACCTTCGATTCCTTTGACGAAAAGACACCCAAAGGAGTGATCGGTTTCGGTCCATTCCTTAAAAAATATATACATATGTACATATATATTTATAAATGTTTCTAAAAATCTTCAAAAAAAATAATTTAGAAAGCTTTAAAGTTGTTATTATAAATCAAAGCTCATTATACTCTACGCCACATGTCACGTACCGATTATATAGCTTGATTTTGTTCTTCCATTTGCGATGCTCATAAGAAGGCGTGGTAGGTATGGCAATATATATCTATTAATTTATTAATGATCACCATCGAATTCTGAGCAGATTTAACGAGGTCCGCTCGGCCGTCCCAGTGATCTAAGTCGTATTTTACGAGATAGAGATGTGAGGTCCTATTCTCTAATCGGGGATTAAGTTCTAAGATGGGCAAGATCGCATTGAGCCATTGAGATTTTCACTTTCATACAAAATCCCTTTTAAAGAGAAAACAAATTAATTAAAGTGAGCGTGATCGGAACAAAACTACTCTCCGCTCCCATTGAAACTCTCCCTTTTTATAAGAAAAAAAATAAAGTTTCAGTGTAGGTAACCATTTGAGCTTCGGCATGGCCGAATATAATTCCCTTACAAGTTTATTTAATAATTTATTAAATAATTTATTTATTTACTCATTTCTTCATTTGTTGTTGTATTAATTTATTCGATTATTCATTTAATCATTTATGCATTTATCCATTTACTCATTCGTTCTTTTTTTCATTTATTCGTTTATTCATTTATTGATTTACTCATTTATTATAAACTAGTTCTAAAGATTTATTATTTTGTGGATCGTCTATTACTTGCCAAATTGATTTCCTCGTTATTAAATTTTAAATCATAAAATTTCTAAGCGTTTAAATAACAAATTGCACACTAACACATAAAACCGACAAAAACAAAAATCAAGTGAAAGTAATTTCCTTGTTTACGAAATTTCAACAAATTAAAGACATCGAATTGGCAAACTTACCAAATTACAGCACCGCGTCGTCTGCTGAAGTACTCGTACCTGTACCTACTCTCCAACCATCTCTATCTAACCCCGACCACATTTACCCAGGCTAATTGCAAGACAATGGAGGAGCCAACCAGCCAACCAGCCAACTTAACTTCACTTCAGCTTAGGTCTGAGCCAGCATACGATGACGCGACCGACGGCGATGTTGATGGCGTTATATCACCACGACTGCAGCCAAGAGGTGGTTCACCTCTTCTGCCTGCTTTACAGCCTTTTACAGTAGCTATTACTGAGGGTAAGCGTCTAACAAATTTTACCTTAGTTCAAGCGATATCATAAAAAAATAAACGAAAATATGAAAAAATTATTAAACAAAACTTTCTCAAAAATATTTTTCACTTTCACTGCAGCCGTTGGACTACGATTGCGACAAAATGAAAAATAACTTCCGCTTACAAAAACAAAACTATTTTGTTGTTGCTGAGCGAGGTCTTTGAGCCGCAAAAGAAAATGTTAAATTGGAAATTTTGGAACTTTCGTGATATTTAAATGCGTTGACTTTAATCGTGAAAATATTCACTAATTATTTTAAGTTTTACTTGTTTTGTTTTTGTAAATCTGTAAAATTGTCTCCAAATACTAAATTTATTAAAGCAGAAATTTTTCAAGTTAGAACCCAACCGAGCCGAAAACGCTTTTTCATTTCCTCTGCGAATGTCCTACCCTTGCCTGCAAAAGTCTGAAATCTCTCGGAAGTCCTTTTTTAGCAGGTCTAGAACAGGAAGTGCTCCACAATAGAGTTTCCTGACCTAAAAAACATACGAACAAATTCACAAGTTTTAATAAAATTTTCGATTTTTTTAGGTCCGCGAGAAAATTTTAGCAAAACGACAACTTCCAGGATCGGGTGACTCAAGGTACTGCGACCATATCTATAAAGGGACTAACCCGCGTTATCAGGGTGAAAGCAATGAGCTGAAGTCCACCCTTTTCTTCCAAAATGATTTATGATAAACTAAAATTTTAAGAAAATTGTTTTCTTGGTTTTTCTTCATATAATATTTTTTTGTGGAGATCAGCTCCTCCGAATAAACGAGCTTGTAAGCTTCCTAACACATCTTTTAAATAGCCAAATTTATTTATTTCTTCACAAGAAGCTTATACAATTGAAGTATTTATCTTTTAAAATGTACGTCAACACTAAACAACAACAACAACAACAACAAAACAGACAAGAAAAGATCACCACAGATATTAATCCAAGTGATGCCGCTCGCTGACCCCGACTAAACCAGCCTTAGAAATTATTCACATTTGAAAATGTGAAAATTTCTCTGCTTTCTGAGTTGTTGGCAAGTTCGCTGAACTATTACAAAACTCTGGACGAACTCGCTCGCTCGCTTGTCACTCTCACTTTTCTCAAACACCGCAAAACAAAACAAATCAAATAAAATACAAATATTTAAAAATTACCCAACGTGTAACATTTTCTATTAATTTATATGCAACCAACTACAACAGAGAGACAGACAGACAGACAGACAGACAGACAGACAAACGCATTACAACAATTTTTACATATAAACAACAACAATTTTATTTTTGTATGTTTATATTTTAAATAAAGAAATTAAATTCACAAAACTGACGAGAGAGCTTTCGTTCGGTCGGGGCAATGACATGCTTACAAACAAGACAGACAGACAGACAGAGTAACGAATGGTCGAAGCTGAAGAAAGTTGTAAAAGAAATGTTGTGAAAATGTGTTTGTTATATGCGCACGCTACAATTGGTCTATATGGATTATGTTAAATTTAAAGTTTTCGTTATTTGAATTTGAATACAATTTTTTATTTCTTAACTAGTGGTAAAATAAGCTTAGGCCAAAGATGAAATACCCAACACCATTTTTAGTTAGAAATGTTTACTTTTGTTTATTCTAACAATGTAGCACTTATTTAAAACGTCTCTATTATAAGTGGACGGGCGGTGTTTTTATCTGATCTAGTGGGGTAACAAGCCTCGGTATCAACCGAAGCAGATATTAATAATGTCACCCATTTATTACAAAAGTAAATTTTGTCATAAAAACATAAATGTATAAAATTTTATTGTAAACTAGCTTAGTGTACCCGGCGATATTTGTTTTATATTTTCATAATTGTAGATTAATAGTCCACGTCTATTTGTTGCCAATAGTTTTATGTTACTAATCGATTGCTTAGTATTACGAATTAACGAAGTCTTATTCCAAACAAAAATAAATTGAATTAGGAATAAGAATTTTATATGAATCGGAACTAAATTGGTTGAAATTAAAATAATTTATGATGGCAACTTTAAAATCCAGAACGGGAGCAAAAAGTGTTAAAATCAAAAACGGGTGATCGCAGGGTTATAAAATTATTTGTTTTATATTGTATTATGATCATCGAAAATAAGCCTTAATCGCAGCTCAAATTAAACTGAACGTAGGGCATCAAAATAGCGAAGTCGCAACATACATAAATACTCGTAAGTATGTGTACAATGCGTTCGGTTGTTACACAAAACCCGGTAAAAGAAAATTTCCATTTCACTTTCTTGCAAACAATTTCACCGTATGCGAATTTTTTCCAGCATTACGCGACGACGACGACGACGACAACAACAACGACAATGGATGACGACAAAGTCAACATGACGCGACAGTGGGTCGGTATGTCGCTGAGTCAGTCTGTCTGGGCTGTCATGTTAAAAAATAAAGTAAGTAACGCCAAGTTATGTCCGCAATTGGCGAAATACGCGGAAGAAATGCGCATCCAGCAGCAAATTTGACGAATTACGTACCCGGCGGTAGACGAACGACGACGTTATTGCAAAAGTCACTAACTGTCCGTCTGTCTGTTTGTCGGTCTGCCTTCCTGGCAGTCTTAAGCAAAGTACCCATAATATCGCACGTAATAGATATTGCAGTGAAATTGGCTGCGGTTGAGTTTTGCATTTCAATACTCCGCGTCGTAGTGACAAAGCGGCATATGCAATTCGGACTCGCGTTTGTAACGCCCACACACACATTCAAAATAACAGAGTTGTAAAAAAGTAAAATCCGCTGAGTGAGCCTTCTTGAGTCGTTTGTGAGATTTTTCACAACCTTGAAAAATATCATGTTAAATTAATATTTTTTAATATAAATATTTCTTCATAATTAAAAGCTCAGTAAAATTGTTGGAGATACAAAAAGGTCGGTAAAATTAAACGAATTTAAGAAAAATTTTCAATTTTACTTGTAATAAAAATAGTCAGAAAAATTACTACAGCGGAAGAAAGTCAGTGTTATTTAGATATAGTAAAAAATAAGTCATAAATTTATTTTAAAATTAAAAAAGTCAGTTTATCTTTAGAAAAAAATTTTTATACAAAAAAAAGTCAGTAAAATTTTTGGCGAATAAAAAATTCGATAAAGTAAAGGAATAAAATAAAAAACAGTAAATTTTTGCAGAAATAAAAAAAATAGTAAAATTATTACAGTAGTATTAAGTCGGTGAAATGTCGAAGTAGTCAAAAACAAAAGTCATAAATTTTTTAATAATTAAAAAAATGAATGAAAGGTTTAAACAAAAAATTAAAGTGAACGGTTTTTAGAACAATATTTCAAGTGCGACATATTTACGCTTCGACCAAGCCAAAGTTGCTGCTTCCTATTTGCAGGGTGTATTGTTGACGAGAGATAGCAAGAAAGTTTGACTTGAATTAGTAATGCACAATTTCAGCTAAAATGTACAAAAAGCAACAACTTTGTTAGTAGTTGATTCAATCAAGAAAGCAGGTCGCTGTTGGTTTTACAGTTGGGGCGGACATTTTTATACTTTATATGCCGGCAAGACAGCCTGAGCGAGCCTATCACATTGGCTGGCTGACTCAACTTTACTTCGACGAAACATAATTTTAAGCCGCATAAATTCAGCCAAATCGCAAACTCGCATCGCTTGTTTGTTTGTTTGCTTGCTTGCTTGCTGGCTTGTTTTTGGGGGCTCGCGGTCAATGCACCATGGAAAGAAAGTTTTTCACAAATAAATTTCTTTTCTCTCATTTTTATTTTTTGTATTTTTTAGTTGGCTTTTTTTGTTTGTTTTTGCTGTAAATTTACAACTGAACTGGGTTGATTTTGATTTTTATTCGGCATGGCATAGCTTAGCATGGCAAGGTATTGTATCGATGTGGCATGCTGGAGGGGAGTGAGTATGCTGTGCGCTGATATGAGATCTTGGTTTGTTGTTTGTTTGTTTGTCTCGTTAGTTGGTTGGCTGGTCGGTCGGTGGAATTGGATAGGAATTTGGGTCATTGCACCTGTTACGCGTGGAAGGTTGTTACTTGAAAGAAGCTACTTTCTCCATTAGTGAAGCGAAGCGGCTATAACAATTACTTACTTCAAATCATACTTAAAGAAAGATCATTCATACATTTTTGTTTATGAGAGTAAAGAAATTTGAGGTGTTTTAAATCGAAAACCGATAAATTGGCATTCCATGTGTTAATATAAATTAGGACAGTCTTCAGCTGTCCACAAACTCAAGTTCATAAAAAAACGGGTTTTGTTAAAAATCTAAAAAAAAATATATAAACAAAAGATTTATT
Source organism: Suillia variegata (assembly GCA_949127995.1). Classification (NCBI taxonomy): domain Eukaryota; kingdom Metazoa; phylum Arthropoda; class Insecta; order Diptera; family Heleomyzidae; genus Suillia; species Suillia variegata. The sequence goes on from OX421845.1 coordinate 8,208,846, forward strand.
CAACAAGATAAACGTTTTTATATAGCTTTGATTCAAGATTCGATTTCAATCTTTCATTCTCTCAAAAACTAAGTTTTTTAAATCATAAACTAATAAGTAATAAAAAATAGGCGAATCATAATTTTCGAATCTAAAACCGATACATCAAAAATCTTTTTTGTCCGGTATGAGCAGCATTAAATATTGTATAATACCGATAAATTCTTAACGTTTCCAAAGGATTTTTCGGGCTTTGATCAAACGCTCCGCATTTATGAGCTTATTATTATTTTTCGCTAGTTTCGCTATAGTTGATTAGACTTCATATGAATTTTTTTCTTTTAAATAAAATAAAATTAGTTTAGAAGTTATATTCGAAGATTTATCGTTTCTTTTTATCGATATGTATCGGCTTTTGATTTAAAACGCCAAAATTATACGCTCAACACTGTAATTTGTTGTAAAATAATTATTATAGTTCCAAAGTCCGTTTTATTGACCGACTCTTCAACAAAATATAAGTAAGAAAAAAACTCTATATTAATCTCTTCACTTGCTCTCATGAGTTTCATATAAAATTGTTTGTGGCTTATCGTCCCACTCTAACAGAACAACGAACAAATTTGGTTCAAGAAGGTTGAAAAGAGTCACCTCATAAATCAGACTTATTTAAAAAGTGAACCCGTTAAACATAAAAACTTTTTGCTCTTTAATTCTTTTCTGACCCTTCTTCGTTTGTCATATATTTTTTTAGCTCATAAAGACGCATCAATTTTGATTTTGGATTTGTGGCAGTTTTCTGAGTCCAATATGAAGCTTAAACAATTTGTAATTATGATTAATTATCAAAGTAATTAGCCGGCACTTTGAGTAAATAATTTTAAGAAGGTGAACCGTAAGCAATTATAGTCATGCAAATTATTTGTTAAGTTTCTCTCTCGGTTTAAATATGGCGACTATTTTACCTTTAAAAGTACCTTAAATCAATTTTTAGTTCTCAGAGAGTTGTCATTGCGTAAAATCAACCACAAACCCGGAACTCAAAGCTACTTGAAAGCTAAATTGTTGGTAAACAAAAACGCCAAAAAACTTTAAACTTCAAACTGCCAAAAAACAAAACTCAAAAGATTAACGAACTGACATCATAATGGGATCAACTGTATGACTGGTTCAATGCCTTCTCGCTTTACCTTCCTGCGAGCGAGCGTCTGGACTGACAGATAGTCAGCCAGTCCAACTAAATCTGAGCAACAACAAAAAAAGTCAACAGCCCGCAATGCCAAAACTATGTTTCGTATGCTACGCTACGAGTACAAAGCGTATTTCATATCCAAAAACGGCACAAGTCAAGCGCACCAAAATAGGAATTTCATCAGCTCTGGTGAAACATGATGCCTGCCACAAATAAAAAATACAGGCGTAACTTGGCAGCAGCTAAAAGAAAGCAAAAAGACACGTCGTATCGTATATATAAAAAAATCCAGAAAAGATGCCAGCCAAAAAGTGCAAAATAAAAAAATTAAAAAACTTAAATTAAAAAGAAGTGCAACATAAATTAATGAAGCCAAAAATAAAACTGACACAGCGCCACACTCCAAAACAGCGTACACACACACAAGGCTGGGCTGGGCATTAAGAAGAAGAAGAATTTGGCGCACAGTGAGTGAGTGCAGTTAAAGGACGTCCTGAGAGAGAAAGTCACAGATTTTTGATAAAAAAACCTGATGCGAGAGAAAAGCTGCGTTGCTTTATTTAAAAAAACAACAAGTACAAAAAACTAAACATGTATTAAAAAAAACTTTGACAATGCTTCAAAAACTGTATCGATGCATTGAGATCAAAAGCCTCTCTTTTTTTCCATTTAAAAATCACAGTTAAAAATCTTGCCAATACCAATTTCGTTTATTTTTATTTTTTATTTTTTTAATTTCTAACTATAAACCCACTGTGCCCGCAATAAATACGGCAGCTTCTTTGTTTTACTTTCAGCACGGTTTCGATTGCTGTACAAATGCGAACGTGCCAGGAGAGAAAAGCAATAAAAAAAATCACAAGAAATCGTACAGTAGAGGATCGCGATCGATCTTTAGTGCTCGTTGCAAAGTGAAATTCAGCAAGGATGGAATTTCAAGCCTCGAAGGCAGCAGCGCTTATACCACAATACATTGGGGGCATGGGTAGGGAATAGGAAATACCAGAAGGAGGAGACTGAAATTGGGTATGTGGCAGCATGTTAAAGCGGTGTGGAGTCATGCTCCAAGAACGTTGTCGTTCAGGTTCGGTAGTGGCAAAAACAAAAATCGTAAAAAAAAAACTTATCCGTGATCATGTTCTCCACGTCTCGCATTTGTTGTTGTTGTTGTTGTTACTGTTGATGACGCAGTGCCCATTTACAACGTAGCCGGAGGAGTCGTCATGACGCATTCAAGCAAAGCAAAACGACGACGAGTATTTAAAACAAATTTTAAAAAGTTTCCAGAATTGGATACCTTTGTCGATGTATAATAATAATAATAAACATAAAACACAAAACAAAATCACAAAAGCGCCTGTGAATTAAGAACCTAGCCAAAGGGAGGTGTGTAAAGAGTAAAGAGCGCGCGCGCATACTGATGGATTTTTTTTAACTACTCAGAATATGAGCTTAGCAACAACAAACAACAGCAAGTCAAGTGATTGTGTGTGCACACCACACGCTCTCTTTTACTATTCGCTCGGTTTGTTTTTATCGTTGTTGTTTTAAAACCAAAACGGTAGTGATCAGTGAGAGATCACAAGATCACGTGGTTAAGCTTTGTTCGTTTCGCTACTTTGCTACTTCCTTGTGCGCCCGTCTCGCTTTATTTTGAGTCAATCGCGAACGCACACTGGCGGTTCGCTTAAGTTATCCAAGGAATTCAACAAATTTTGCAAATTTTGTATACATAAAATTGTAAATTCATATAATTGTCTATTTAAACTTATTTTGTATAAATAATTTTTAAGGAATTATGTTTTTCTTAAAAGAATAGTTTCACATTGTTAATTTGTTTATTTAAATATTTATCTAATTTATCAAAAGTCGAAACACCGTCACTGGCGCCATTATCGCATCGTCGTTGTTGTTGTTCTTGTTGTTGTTGTTTTCGCTCTCGTGTGTAAATTTGCCCGATCATTTAAGTCGTTAACTGGTTGTGCGAGTCAAGCGAATTTTAAATTTTAAATTTACAAAAAAACATAAAAAATTCGTTTTCGCGAAGTGAGATTCTGAGAAGTAAATTTTTTGCTTGTTGTTGCTTTTTTGTGACGACAACGATTCGACGCTGAACCAAGCGTTGTGATTTTGTTCGTTCGTTTTCAAATTTAACGGCTGAGAGTTTTGTTTTGAAACTTTTGAAATTTTGAATTTTTCGTTTGCCTCAAACGGATTTTTCGTGGTTTTGTTGCTATTGTTGATTTTGGCGCGACACAGAATTTGTTCGTTCGTTGCCAACCGATCGAATCGTTCGTTCGTTCGCTTCTTTGTTCGTATTTGCTCGCATGATTCACACTTCTGGTTTTTGTTGTTTGTGGATTTATATATTTTTTTGTTGTTATTGCTTTTTTGTGTTTCTTTTCGAATTTCAGCCGTTGTACGCAAAGTGGCGGTTATATTTTGAATTTGCGCTCGAAGCGCAGCTTCATTAAGAAAAGCAAATGATTAAATTCAGTATATCAAGAGGAAAAATTTATTAAATGTCTGTAACAATTTTGTACTCATTGAAATGAACGATTTTTAATTATTTTAAATGATTTTTGATCAGACCGTATTTTATTTTAATATCAATCGTTAAATTTGAAATAAAGTTAAAATTTTTAACTGTTTAAAATAAATTTACATACATAAATATATAAATAAATGAAAATAGTACCTAACTGCCTAATTTTTTGGTTTACAAAATTTACCTCAGGAATAAAATATAGCGCTAGTTAGCACATTTATAAAAAATCAGAAAATATAAATCATATATTTAATTTTGTTCTAAAGCCTAAAAGCAGTCGGACATGGCTTGATCGACTCAGTTTTTGTTTGTTTCAGTTTTTGTTTTGTTTTTTAAATGAAAATTCTGTGGTATAACAATTTTTCGAAACATTACCAAAATTTAGTATTATCATATTTTTATATAATTTTTTTTCGAATGATATCTAAAAAAGAATCCCAAAATGTTTAAATCCTTCAATGTAAATAAAAAAGCATTATTTGCAATGTTGAAATTGCGATGCATGAATATAAAATAAACGCACCTTGCAACTTGCAGCTGCCGACTTCTGCCCTCTCTTTTTCGCTCGCTCTCTATCAACCAAATCTCACTAAGGGTGGTTGTGGTTGCAGCAACATCGCATACAACAAAACTACCTGCAACAATGACGTTACCTTGCAGCACCTCCATCTTTCTTCTCACACTACCTGCTCACGTGATGTTGATGTCATCTTCGTCCTTCGTCCTGCGTCTTGCGTCCTGTGCAGTGCAGTGTGTGTGTGTATCAATCCCGTTTTTCATTATTTTCCCCCGACTGTCGATAAACATTTTCACTGTACGACAACAACAACGCTGAGCGCTAATGCAGCGCAACAAAGTTTTCACAACAATGTTTCTTATCTAACGTTTTGTTGCATGCGCAAAGTATCTAAATTATAGAATGCACTTCGCTCAACATTTCGAAATCTATGCAACATAAATTAAAGTATTTCAATTGAAATTGTATTCAAAAAGTGTGGTACACATTTTATTTTTTAATTTTTTAAAACTTTTTTTTAAACAGTAAAAATTTGAATGCAAAAAAGTACTGTCAACTTTTTCTGTTGAAATTCAAAATTTCATAAATTTCGTAACTTGTATTTCGTTTAATTGAATTAGTAGAATTATTAGTCGAGTGGTTTTGGGGTTTAGACGCGGAAACGGGGAATTTTATTTTTTATTAGTTGCGCATGTCGCTTATCTTATCAGCTTAATTCAATTGAAACAAGTTGCCAAAAGTGAGAGCGACAAAAGTTAAGAACATTCTAAAACGTTTGAGAGAATTCGTTAGTAAACGTTTAGAACAAACGTACGGACTTAGGCGAAGGTGGAGAGCACAACATGATGCGCTTATTTTCCAAGAATATAACAGTTCTAAATAAGTATTCTTACGCTATTTTTGATCAAATAAATAGTCTTTGCTTGTGTTAACAAATTTATAAACTAAAAACAATTCAATTTGCAAGCTTTTAATAGCAATTTAATTAAAAGCGCAATCGGATATAAAAATGTATACAATATTTACAAAATAAACATTTTTAAATGTTTTCATAATTAAAATTTTATATTTTAACAAAAATGTTTGTCTTTAATAATTTCGCATAATCATCGACACTTACCGATTTGTGTTAATCGTTATTGCATGTTGTCAATTCGTTAAACAAAAGTGTTCTCTTAGTCAAAAACAAATTCAAACAAAAAACATTTGTGAAATATAAAGCAGCTGTTTAGTCATGAAATTAAACAGCTGACTACAATATGAACGAGCAAAAATATTTTGCTGGTATCACTTACTCGTTTAAATTTAAATTTCATCACAGTTTGCAACCTAAGCGTATTTTTTTAAATTTTGTAATGCACAAAGAAACATGCACGTCCGTTCACGTACTTGAAACTTTAAAAAGATAAGATTATATGTACATATATAGTATATTTTAGAATTGTTGCATTTGCTTTGAAAACCATTTGAAATAACGCGGTAGTCATTTAGTCAGTGTAGTTGCTTATTATTAGTTGTAGAAAAAATAGTAAGATCGTGTTCTTTCTTATTAATATTCTACAATTATTAGAAATAATTGGTTGATTAAAAAATAAACAAAATTGTTTATTTCTATACATTTTAAATTAATTTTATAATAAATAAATATTATTAAATTAATAACATAATAATTCAATTTCAATTTCACAAAACCTGTTAATTGTTACATACTAAATGCATACTTTTGTATGTATGTATATATAAATTATCACAAACAGTAAAACAGATTTTTCTCTCATAATTAAAACGAATAAAACTTTATATGCGTTTTAAAAACCCGTAATCATTTTTAAATGCTTCTACAATATAAAGTTTTTAATATTAGTATTTTTATTTTTTTATTATATACAAACTTATATTTAATTTACGTTTTTATTTAAATATAATTAATTGCTTATTTGATTTATTCACATTTTAAGTAAAAAAACTATCCCTAATACCTATTAATATATCAGATAGTATACCTATTGAAATATCAGAAACAAATTTAAATTGGGCTTTGAATTAAAATATTTTGTTACAAAATTATTTTTATATATGAGTAAAACGCATCGGATTTTATATTTCAACATCATAAAACAGTATTTCAAATACGTTTGAAAAAATTTTGAAACTTTAATAAAATCGGATTCAGCATGATTTCACAATTTATTTCACAATCGAAAGCTTATCTAAGAAAATGTGCTATCAAGGGCAAATGAAGCATCGCAATAAATGACGTACATAGCTCTCTAATCACGTTCTCTCCCCACCCACTAATCACAAACAAAAAATATTAATAATCAACATGTATCAGCGATCGAGAAATGCACATTGACATGTATCTAAGCAAAATGTTGCAATCACAAGACTAATTGAAAAATTCAATATCAAAATTCTTATAACCGACTTTTTCGAATTTTCAAAAAATCACATCGAAATACGCACGCAACTGTACAAAAAATGTAAAACGCACATTTCAACACAATCAGCGGCGGCGGCGGCAGCAAATCATGAATCTCAACAGTCATTTTCGACTTTCAGCAACAAATGCCGTCCGGTCGTCCGTCCGTGTTGCCAACGCCAAGCGATAATGCTACATGTGGACAAAGGAATTTTACTCGAATGTAAAGACTTTGACAAGGACACTCTCGAGTTCTGGTAGCATAGCGACACACACACAAATAACTACGGCGATGCGTTCGCTCAGAGCATCGGCGACTGTACTAATGTACACGCGGCTAGGGTTGTTTTTCGTTTAAATACTACTAAACGCATTTAAAGTACCATTTGAGGTGGTGGATGATGGTTCGTGGGATAGTTAAGGCATTTCTGATTATGATTAGTTTTAGAATTGTTTAAGGTGGCGAGTTTCTTTTATTTTTTTTCGCAGGGGATGTTTTGATTATGATTTATTTGGAAAGAGTTTAAATTGTTTTGTAATACTTCAGAGCTACGTAACTGAGTGAGAGTGATGTTATTTTGCTGACAGCAGCCACAAGTTGTTTCAAGGGAAAACATATGTTAACATCAATTTGAAAAAAAATCATAAATTAAGTTATTTCAATATGTGAAAAACAATAACTTATAGCGAACAACTGAAATGTTTCCTTCAAATTAGGTTTACCTATAAAACGACTTTAACACTTTAATATTGTTTATTGTTAAGAAAATTCAAGTGTTATATAAATATTTTGCCTTTTGAATTATCTTGAATTTCCGTAGTTGTCCCTTTATTTCTCTAATATCTTTATTATTTATAAAGCGTAGTTTTTGTTCTTTTTGTAAAACTAATAATAATTTTTATTCAATAATAATTATGATTGAGAAACAAAATATTTTTTTCAAACAAATAAATTAAAACAGATAAAAACTTATAAGGGGTTTTTATTTAATTAGGGTAAGATTCTGAAAATGGAAACTTTTTATGAATATTCTTGAAGAAGAAATCTTCAATAATCATTAGAGATGTGGACTTATGCAGGGTAGAATTAACTGAGACATACTTTTTAAAAGTGCAAATAAATAAACATATTATAATATAAACATATAATAGAGGATCATAAGTTTAAAAACAATTTAAAAAAAGTAGTAAATATAGGATGATTAAAAACCTAGAACAACAAAAATGTTTAGTACCCTGTTAGCATTTCACAAAATTCAATCTAAAAAACGAGTTTAAAGTTTTAAGTATTCTATAAGCTGTCAAGATTCTCAGTTAATTTTAAGAACAATTTAAATAAAAGGAAATATACAGTTTTGACCATTAAATATGTTACTTTAGTAATTATGTGTATTATACAATAATTTGCTGAATTTAATATTTCTGACTAGTTTTTCGCTACAATTTGTAAATTTTCAAAATTCAATTGTTATAAAAAATCATTAACTAAATTTTGCTTTTATTAAATAAAAAAATAAACATTTCTGGAACCCAAAAAATAATTTTATGATAAAGTAGAAATAAAGCCATCAAAACAATTATAAAACTTTACTGCATCTTGTGAAATTTATGCGACTTTGCGAAAAAGGCAATGTGTACTTTACGCCTAATTTTGAAATTAAATCGATGAGAGTGTGCGGCAACACTGAATCGCAGAGAGAGAGAGAGAGAGAGAGAGAGAGGGAGCGAGCGGATTGAACCAAAATAAAGACACAATTAATTTAAATTTTAAAACGAAATCGCAGCTAAGTGCCAGAAAAAGAAAGCGATAAAGTGCCGCTGCACCGCTCGCACCAACGAAAAGGTAAACAGAAACTTCGAGCGAGAGAGAAACATTTGAAAACTCGACGAGCAAAACAAATGCAAAACGTAAATGCCAGCGCAAACAAACACAAGCAAGCCCAGCAGCAAAAAACGTACGAGCAACCCTGGCAAGCACAGACGTGGAAAAACCAAAAGTAGTAATTTTAAATTGAAACTCAAACTGGGAATAGGATTTAGTTGTCGGAAAACAGCGAAACGAGTAGGTAGTAAACGTGGAATAGTAAATACGACGCAAGATTTGTTTTAAAATCCATAAGTCGAATAAATAAAACAACGTGAGCAAGAAAAAAACGATTATCAGTGATTAATATAAAAAACAAAAACTACCAACGAGACAGATTTCGCAAGAACCGCAGCAAATTGCAACACAGAATTGATAAAAAAACAAATAACGATAATTTAAAATTAAGTAAATTAATTGCAACTTAAGAATTTAAAAAGAAAATCAGACAGACACTCTGTGTACAGTGTTTATTTCAATATAAGCAAAAGAGCAACAAATTTGCAAATGTCATTCTAGAGTAAATAACAGTTAACGCGAGTTGTAAAAGAGAATTACCGTAATCACGCACCAGCAAAATGTCGTCCTAAAAAAGTGATAAAAAACAAGAACAACTTCAAAACGAAAAATTTAAATCAAAACAAAATTTGAATAAAAAACAGAACTGTGATAATTTGCAAAAAAAAAAAAAAAAAAAAACAAAGAGAACGCAGGTGTTTGACACATTCAGAAGAACTTAAATTACATAAAAGAAAAAATAACCAAAAAATACAAAAATGGATATTTCAACAACAGTAACACCTCCAAAAATCAACTACTCAGCGCCCGGTTCACCTGCGGCAACAGCAACCGTAATACCAACATCGCCCAGCAGCGTCCATTCCTCTCCTGCATCAGGAGTCAGCGGCAGCAGCAGTAGTAGTTATCGCAGCAGCGGCAACAATAACAACATGTCCACACTTACTACGCCCAAAAAGCACTTGCTGGACACTGTCATGTTGCATGCGCTCCGCGAAAAACTCCGATCGCCACGCGGTGGCCTCAGTGAGCAGCAGCAGTCGAACAGCAGTGGCGGGACCATTGCCTATACAACACCCCTGCCAGCGCCCACAGTGCCAACCGCCATGAACATCATTAAGGAGCGCTATTTGATAAGTTCGCAACCGTGTCAGATATCGGCGGCGGCAGCTGCTAAAACGCCCGCCTCCTATCGCCATCTAATCGATTTGACATCGTCGAATCTGCGCTGTACTGATATCTTTACGGAGCGTCAATATCTGTGTAAGATTATCAACGAGCCGCTGCCCAAAGTACAGCGTGCATATTTCGATCTGAAGATGGATGACGGCCAAGGTGCACGTTCGACCTTATATGGACATCGTCTGATACGTGACGTACATGATTTGGTGCGACTAAATGCCCAACGTACCTATGTCATTGTGGCGGCTAATACGGGTGAGGAGGAAGAGGAGACGGAAGCAGGTGAAGAATGCAGCGCATCAAGTGGAGCCGGAGAAATGAACGCCGATGGCGTCTATGAGGATCTGCATACGTATATACGCAACAAACGACGTCTGGACGAGGCGGAGGCGCGCTCGCTCTTCCATCAGATCTGTCAGACGGTACAGGTGTGCCATCGAAATGGCATCATTTTGCGCGATCTCAAGTTGAAGCGGTTTTACTTTGTCGATGCAGCAAGGTGAGATTCGAATAAATTTTTTATTATGCTTGTACAATAGTTATCTTAATTTTGTAAAAAAATATAAATATCACGTTAAAACTTTTAAATATTTTAAATAAAAAAATCTACTCAATGTTAAAAAATGTTTATATGAAAAATAAGAAATTTAGTTTTGAATACTTAATACAAAATGTTAATTTGTTTAAATTGATATTGTTAAAATTTTTAATAATATTTCAACACGAACAAAATTTACAAAAAAAATCGTTTGACAAACATTAAAAAAAAAGAATGTCAAAACATGAACACTTTAAGCCACAATTTGTGTGTGTGTGTGTGACATTTTTGCACACACGCACACACTCTGCGCCAAAAAAATTGTGACGCAAATTCTTGTCGCGGTTTTTATTACGTTCCTTTTTTCGCTCATATTTTTGGCTCTTAAACAAACGAAAAAACCAACAAAAAAAATTCTAACAAGATTTTGTAATTCTCCCCCCTAATCCCCTTTCCCACTCCATGTAAAAACACATTTTCACTCACTTTACAAAAACAACAAACACAAATTTATGTTGTTTTGTTATTATTATTTTTTTAAGTTTTGCAACTCAATGCAACGAAAAAAGCTTTAAACTCGTTATTGCCATGAACAGCAACAACAGCATAAAAAGCTGAGCAGCAATTGTTGTTGGTTGGTTGTTGCTGCTCATGTTTGCAATAACATTGAACGAAACGTTTTGAAATCAATACAGACAGACAGACAGGCTGGTAAGCAGCAACAAAAACAAAACGCAGAGAACGCGACGACTACAACGTGAACGCACAAATCGTGCTCTCATTTATTCGAACGTCGACGACGGACACCTCAACCGAACGCAAAAATTATTGAAAAAATTTATATTGCTGTACGAAAAGTTAACAAAAAAAATTAAATTGTGAAACGCAATTTTGTTTGTTTTTTTCAAAATTTTATCATTGAAATTGTGAATGGCGAAAAGGCGACACAAACGAAGTGGTTCGGTTTTTGGGGCGCTGCCAGTTTTTTGTTTTTGTTTTGTTTCATATTGTTGCGTACCGTTTTGAAATTGAAATTGGTGTGCAATGAGTGTGAGAGAGATTCCCCTCAATTACAAGTAAAAGAGCGCAAGAGCGTATGTTGTGGAGAATTCCCCAACACATGCGTGTGCACTCGCTCGCTCGCAACATTTTTACGGCAACCCGAGTTAACATTGGGGCGGTAGTTTTATGTTTGCTTTATTTCAGTTTGTAAATAATTTCGTCAGCAGAAATTTTTTAAATTTTAGTCAATATTTTTAATTTTGATGAAAGTTTAATTTGAAATTGCATTAAAAATAATATTAAAAAAATTGCAATTACTAAATTCTTAAATTTTGCCTCTTTATTATAAACTGTATATAACAGTTTTTGTTTTAAAAATTGTATTTATAATAATAACTTTTGTATAGTTGGCTGATTAAATTTTTTTATAAATTTCTAGAAAATTCTATTAAAATAATTGTTTTTAGTCACAATTTCTCTCGCTATAGCAATCACCGCCACATATGAGTAATAAAGCGCAATGACGAAACATTTGAAATGATTTTTTCCTATCTTAGCATGTGTTGCGCTCAAGATGTTGTTATTGCTCTTTCGTCATCGCGCAACCAAGCAACCAACTTACAAATACCACCCACTCCCACTCACTCGTTTGGTCACAGCTAACTCGCGCTCTTGCACGTACTTCCTTACTCACACGAATCTATGCAATTTATTTTTGTAATTTTATTTTGACTTGGCTCTCGCCCTCTCTCTGACTTTTGTGCTGAGTGTATACTAGGGATGTGGCAATTTGTCTGCAATTTGTCAGTGACAGCAACATTTTGCTAATATGTTGCCACATATACAACAAGTACAAAAATAACAGGCAAATAGAGTAACAACAAAACGACTGCGAAATTATGCTGCCGCAAGAATTCTTAAAGTTTTGTTATTTTTTTTGCTATTGCTGTTGTTGTTGCTTTTGTGTTGCAACTAACGCAATTTTGAATGTTGCTGCTGCTGCTGCAATTTTGTTGTTGTTGTTGTTATTTTATTGCGATTTTTGTGCCATTGCCATTGCAATTTGTAAATTGCTGGCGTTTTCCGCTCGTGCTTTTGCGCTGTTGTTGTAATTTTGCAATTGCAACAACTGTTGCTCTGTTGGTGACGTAGGCGTGTGTTTTTCTGTATTGAGGTCATCTTCATTGGCAAAGCATAAAGTAGAATTTAATTTTGTTTTTTTCGTTTATGGTTCGTTCTTTTAGCTGTTTGTTGTTGCTGCGCTACAATTGCATATAGCTGTTAATTTTGTTGCTAATTTTATTGCTGTTTTTTTGTTGCTGCTCTTGTTTGGCGTTTATATTTTTTTCTCTTAAAAAAACTTTCGCAAGCTGTTGCGGTTTTTGTTGTCGTTTTTATTATTATTTTTTTTTTTATTTAGCCACTGCAATAATTGTTGCCAATTCGTTGTTGCTGTTCTTTTTTTCAGTGCTGCAAGCAAGGCTATTATTGTTTTGCGACGAGAGGCCTTGGACAAATCACTCGATTTTTTATATTTATTTGTAAATATGTTTTTGGTTTTTGTTATTGTTGCTTAACTTGTGTGAAAATGTTAATTTCTTGATTTTATTTTAACATTAACATTCAAACAAGGTAAAACGTGTTTTTTGTTTGTTTATTAATTGTTGTTTTAACAATACTTCGATTTTTAGTTATACGAAATATTCTCTTTTACGTTTTTTTTTAACAATTAAAATTGTTGAATTCAAATTGTAATTGCATGCAATAATAACGCTGACAGCTTGACATTTGACATGCTGTCACTATCCGTCCAATGTCGTGTGTTTCCATTATTACTTACTCTGTTTTGTCTTCGTTTTTTTTTTTGTGGCTTGGCTTCTTTACGTTTTTGCTGCTTTCAAGTCTACTTTAGCTCAATTCACGGGAATTATCCCTGTCATTAATCAATAATCGTTTGTCCTCTTGTTTTTTTTTTTTTTTTCATTTTTCTTTATTTTTTCTTTAAGTTCGTCTTAACTTCCCTAAAGCCCTCTCTATTGTTTTGTTGCAACAACCTCTTCGACCACATGTCTCTGTCACTTGTGTCACTTTTCTGCAACATTTTGTGCAATGTGCAAATTATTATTCTTTTTTTCATCGATTGTGCGTGTGGCCTCTTCTTAGCACCAAATTTTGCAACATTGGCCTGATGATTTTTAGATTTTTCCTTACCTTGCTTGTGCCTTGTGCCTTTTGTTGTGTTAATTTTTTTTCTTTTATTTCTTTCTACATAGGTAGGTAGTTCAATTCAATTCAGAGCAGAGCAGAGCAGCGCAACCTTTTGCACGAAGGGTGCCCCAGCCGTGTGTCGCGTCGTGTCTCTAACCTGCGCAGTTAGCACGAAATTTGTCTTGCCGTACTTTCATTGTTTTCCTTTGGCAATAGTGGAAATGTGCGTGTTTTTCTTTTGTTGACACATTTTTACTTTACTTTACAGTTACAACAGCTGTTGTTGTGTTTTTCTTGTTGTTGTTGTTGTTGTTTTTGTTCTCGAGTCGCTGATCATCATGCGTCGTTCTTGTCTTGATCAAATATTCGTGTTTCTTGTTTTTTGTTTTCTATTGTGCTCAATCTCTTCTGCATACACAAACACACACAAACACACACAAACAGCCACAAACACTTTGTGACTTTTCTTTTGCTGGATTTTCCCATCGATGGTAACATTTTCTTTCTTTTCTTGTTTTGCTGTTGTTATTTTTCTTATGCAAATTCGCGCTGGCTTTATTTTTTCTATTTTTTGTTCATTCATTCTTTCGGCTTATCCTTTTGATAACGCATTTATTACGCTTTGTTTGACTTCAAGCAGACTAAAGAAAGTACCTTTTACATTTTCGTTTGGGTTTTTCTTTTCTTCTATTTTCGTTTTTTGCATTTCAATTGTTATTGCTGATTTTTTGCGCCCCTAAAAGAGGGTTCTAGCTAGTTCAAATTAATACGCTGACGCGCGTCGCAAATTGCGTCGTTCTTGATGGCGATTTATCAATCAACTACGACAACAACTAATTTGCATACTCTTTTCTACTCTACTCTACTCTACTCTATTGAGTTGTCAAAAGAACGGCTTTTGGCTGACATTACTAACAACGTCACTCTTGTTTCGTTTTGTTCTCTTTTATTTACATGTGCGAAATTACGATAACTAACAAGCAAGAACAACATTGCCACAATATACAAGCTACACATCCATAAACATTTTCAGTTAAGTAACGAAAATATTATTTTGCAATATTTTAATTGTTTATTTAAAATTTGATTTTAAATTACGTTTCAACTCAAACAAGTATTTTAATAGCTTGCTAAACGTGTGTGGCTGTGCTAGCTTGTTCTCTGCTTTGACTAAGGTCAAAATATTAATTGACCCTGGCACTGATCTTCTGCTGCCCAATTTCAATTTAAATATAAAATTTGTTGCGAAGCCGACGCGCCGCGCACATTTAAATTTACAACATGCCTGGGGGCTGTCTGTCCCTCAACTAAACAACAAAAGCAACAGCAACAACAATGATATTAAGTAGTAGGCCTATAAGCGCTCCACATCATTTATCTATTTTATATGTAGCTATGTAGAAAATTTCAATGTTATATGCTCGTCTCAAAATATTTTAGTTTTTTTTTTTTTTAAATATATTACAAATTCTTTTACAAAAAATTGCACACGTGCGCGCACACAAAGCGCCCTCCCTTGCTTGCATACTCTGCTGTCTGTCTCTCGTTACACTGCGATCATTGAACACTGCCTCTCGCGCTCTCGCTATTTTTTGAGATATTTGCTCATCATTTTGGGCGCTTGATTTACAACATTTTATTACAGCAAAAGTATTTTTGTGTGTAATTTTACACAAGCACACTTCACACCACACACACACACACACATGAGATCGACACAACAACAATATAAGTAAATGGCCGAGGTCAATTGCTGTAATTTCACGTTCGTTCGCTCGTAGACTCTGCTCAATTGTATTCTTTTCGCGCGCTGCCTTACTTGAGCACACTCGCATTCTCATATTAAAAAACAAAAAAAAAACTTTTTTGTTGGTTTTGTTTATTGAGAGCAATTTTTTGCGCGACCGACTCTTTTACTGCGCTGCTGTGTTGTGTGCTCATTTTGTGTGGTATTGTGATATCTCATCAGGGTCAGTTCGAGGTTTATTCGTTTGTGGTTGTTGGGTTTGTAATACTTTATGAAAAAAAAATTCAAAAATAAAAAAAGAGCTTTGGGTGTCTGTCTGCCTGCCTGCCGCTGGTCTTACAACATTTTCTCGTGTAAATTTCAGACAATGAGTAATTTTGTAAATGTTGTTGTTTTTTGTTGTATTTCATGTTTACTCGTTTTTCCGAGTTTTAAGTACTTTCGGAAATTGCCATTTTTGACTGACGACGAACGACGCCACCACAGTTTAACCTTTACTGTAACATTTTTTCTTTGTACTCTTTTATTTCTGCAAGCTCCTTTATATAGGTCAATGCTATTGCTTCTTGTCATAACTAGCTTAAAACAACATTTTTTAAGTACCATTTCAGATATGCTGATCTCTCGTGAGATCGTTCGTTATATCTCTGACATATTTTATTAATATTAATTAATTTTTATTTCGATTATTTAAATAAAAAAAATTTTTTTTTGTCTTCTTACCGATTTTTACAAATACGGGAAGAAATGTATAATTTTATTTTATGTAAACAAAAATAATTTCAGTTTCCATGAGTTTGTTGTTTAAACATAAAATTAACGAAAATATATTTTATTTGCGACATTTATTTTCGTTTTATTAACTTCAAAATAAGTTAAATTGTAACTTTACCAAAGTTCTTTAAACTTTTGAAATCGATTTTAACTTTGACAACAATTGGCATTTTTAGCTTTGACAACCACTGGTAACGCTGTCGTTCGCTTTACACTTTCATCATCACATCGTATTGCTCATTGTTAAAGCTTCGTGCGCTCTCTCACCTTTGTGTGATCATGTACGCTAATACTCTTGTTGTTGTACGTAATTATATATCTCCGCGCGTGATCTCAACACTGAGTGCTCTCGTTTGAGCTGTGCTAACTAAATTGACTTGATCGCTTTTATTATTTGATTTTATTTTACTTTAAATGATTTTTTTGTTTGTTTTTTTCTCATCGAGATTGATTTGATTAAATGCGCCTCAATGCCGTCGACATTAACATATGTTGCGGACCATATTTATGTTGTTGTTGTTGTTGTTGTTGTTGTTGTTGTTGTTGTTGTTGTTGTTGTTGTTGTCGTGGTTATTGCATGGTTGTAATTGATCGCCACTCTTGCCGCACACTCAAAGCTCGTTTGCTCGTTTATTTACTCGTTCAATGACCAAAGAAGGCGTTCGGTCGTACCGTTCGTTCGTCGATTGCCGCCGCCTTCACTCGGCGGACATTAATTTAAAAAATTGATTTTAATTTGTTTTTCGTTGAGAAAAAAAACACACACATACACAAACACACCACAGCAACAAAACTTGTATAAAATTGATGTGGCTATTTGAACTTGTTGTTGTTTTTTTAGCGTATTTGCCACTCTTGTTTGGGTATTTTTTTTTTTGTTGGTAGTCTTTGGCGGCAATTACATTAACCTTTGGCGTTTTTTATATTTTGTTGTTGTTTTTGCTACGTTGCCTAATTGCGCTCGTGTTGAAAAAGTTTGTTAACGCAATTTGGATTTTTTTTTTATTGTTTAATTTCAAAATCGAATTTTATTGAATGAAATTTCGTAATAATTAAATTTCAGTTAAAAATTTAAGCAAAATTATTTAAAATCTAAGATTTTATTTATTTATTATTTCACAGACATTTCAATTTAATATTTTATCAATTTATTAATTTGCATTTTTTTCTTTTCTCTCTCGTTTTAGAACGAAACTCCAATATGAATCGCTCGAAGGCTCAATGATCCTCGACGAACCCACCGACGATATTCTCAGCGATAAGATCGGTTGCCCTCTATACACGGCGCCCGAGCTGCTCTGCCCGCATCCAACCTATCGTGGACGACCCGCTGATATGTGGTCGCTCGGCGTCATTCTCTACACGATGCTTGTCGGCCAGTATCCATTCTACGAGAAGGGCAACTGCAACCTGATCACAATCATCCGCCACTGTCAAATACAATTACCGCAAACGCTCACGCGTTCGGTGCGCTGGCTTCTAATGTCGCTGCTGCGCAAACAGTACGAGGAACGTATGACGGTCGAAGACATTTTTATGAACCCATGGCTGCGCGAGCAACGTCCATACCATTACTATGTACCAGTTGCAGTGCAGATCGCGGAAAGCAGCGATAGTGAAGGAGACAACGTCGATGCCGACGGACACATGAAGCGGACTAAGAAAACACTGGAAGATCTTGAAGAAACACCGCTGCAGGCGTTGTCTTTGCCACCTCATAATGTTGCCGCCAGCTCCGCAACGGAAGCTATGGAGACGGACGTTGATATGGATAACGCGTCGTCATATTGCACAACGGACGCTTATGCTACCGCCAGCGTTTGGGATAGAGAACAGCAGCCGCTCGACTATACGAGACATGCGCTTCAGCAGCAACAGCAACGTCAACGACAACATCAGCGCCATCACCATCATCAGCAAGACTACGAGATGGCAGGATGATGAGGCGTCGCGTGACGCGTCGTCCTCGGTACCAAAATTCAATAAATTCATTTTATTTGAATTTTGTTGTTCCTTCACTTCGTTCGTCCGTCCGAGAGCGTGTGCGTATGCGCGTTTGTGTTGGAAGCTCAGACGCGCAACAGTTCGTCGCGACAATGGCGTGCAGTGCGCTCTTGCGCTTACAATCACCACGTCTGCGCTCGTCGTCGTCGTCGTCTTACCAACGCAAACGTGTCGCGTTCGTGTTTCTGTTGGGGGGTCGGGTTGCGACTCTCGGCAGGCATGTGTGCGCCTGCGCATGCAGCGCAGCAACGTCGTCGGCGGCGGCTGTACCAAGTAGTTTTCTCGCCGCTCTCAATCTCCACAATTCTCCACTCGATTCGTTAGGATTCTCTACACAAACAAAACGACTACCATTACTTCACCGTGTTACCTTAAGAAGCAAGGCTGTTTTTTTTTTTCGTTTATTTTTTTTTTATAGTATTTAATAATTTTTTCAAGTTTTTTTTTAACTTTAATTTTTATTTAAATTAATTTTGATTTGAATTTTGTTAGAGTTGAACTTTTTTCTTACTATTAATTATAATTAAACTTATTTTTGCTCTTCCTACTTGTAAAAATTCGTTTTTACATAAACAAAACAAAAATTTAATTATATAAAAAAAAAAAATTTCGAAAACTAAAATATTGAAAAAAAAAACCGAAATGAAAAAATTTAAACTTCCAAACTTTTTTGTAAATATTTGTCCTGAGTTAGATAAAAAACTTTTATTTTGTTTAAGTTCGCTTGTGTATATTGTTGTTTATATAAATACATATGTATATATAGATATATACATATGTATAAATGTATATAAAAGTCGAAAATATCAAATTACTTTTAAGCTGTGCATATCATGTAAAATGCAAAAGACAGACAGACAGACAGGCAGACTGTTGCATTGTTTTTGTTTTGTTTACGCGCCAATGTCTTCGAAAAAAAAAAATATACATATATGAAAATATAAATAATTGAAAGTTGATCTCAATTGAAAAAATATATTTTAAAAAAATAATCAACAAACTGAAAAAAAAACGCGTTTTTATTTATTTACTTTTATTTTTTACTTCATTTTCGGCTTTGCTTTCAGTTTGGCCGATTTCACGATTTTTGGGCGAGGCGAGACTTTTTGTACGGCAGGCAATCAAAAAACCTGATAAATTAATTGTGCGTTGTTTTTATTGTTTTTGTTTTCTTCAAATTTTGCCGATTCTTTAAAATTTAAAAGATTTACATTTTTTTAATATCAAATTTCGTAATGAAAATGTTTTCATTGGTGCAGAATATATTTTTGAGCAAGTTTTCAATCAGTCGTTTTAGGGTTGCGAGCTTTTGCAATTTCCTGAAAAATTTTCATTTGCTAAACAATTTTTTGTAAAAATTTTTAATAAAAGAGAAAATTTTTTTTTTTTTTTTTTTAAATGAAATAAAAATTATTGCAATTGAGCTTTAAAGCTCGAGCTCGATTTTAAACAAAAATTGTATTTACTTAAAACTTTTTAAATTTTTAATTTAAAAAAAAAACATAATAGAAAATGTTCTGCAAATTTTCAACACAATATCTTCAATTGTTCTCAAGAAATCGTATTTAGTAGAAACAGCTTTTGTGCAATAGTGGGCGTGGTCATGGGACGATTGGCTTCAAATGCCAATATCAGTTTGTGAAAAAATTTCAGCTCGATATCTCGAACGATTCGCACGCTATCGTGTTAACATGAAATGCCGACAGTCGGGGCGGGACAAGTCACAAACTTCTATCCAAACGATTTCTGCCTGATATAAATCTTGTAAAAATGAGTCTGATATAAATCTTCGTTCCCTTTAAACTGGGAAATTTTTGAGTGGCGAGCAATTTTTTATAATTGCGATAACTAGTTTAATTGCTTAGTGTAGGATTTAGGACTTATTGGACTTAGCCTATGACAATTGCGCGGACTAGTTTAATTGCTCACTATAAAAGAGGACTTATTTGACTTGACCAAACTGGGATCGAATGATTTTTAGTGATTTTTATATAAAAAATAATAAATAGAAAATATTTCTAATTTAAAAATCATTCGATCCCAGTCGGCATGTTGTATATCAAAATTGTTGTTGGGGGGTGATTCAAACTCCACACAAACTTTTAACACTGGATCTCTGCTTAATTTTTATATAAATAAAGTTAATAACTTTTTGTTTAAACAAATGACATATCGATAAATTACAAATTATCGTAATTTTTGTTATCTTATCGGAAATACCTGCTTAAGGCGCTCAAGTGCTCAAACTGCTCAAGTGGGGAGACAACAGCAACAACAACAACAACAACAATGCACGGGAAATTACAGCATTGACGTTTAATTTGAACTCAACGTTCACCGTTCAACGTTTAGCGCCCCCAATTGACATTGAAATATATTTCAAATTCAGATTACAACAATACAACAACAACAAAAACAAAAAACTAAACGTTTAACAACATTTTACAATAGAAGAAGAAAAAAAATAAAGTCGAATGAACGACAAAAAATATTACACAAAATCTGATAAGCGAAATCAATTTGGCGCTTGACTTTGCGAGCGTTGAGCGTCTGAGCGAGTACCTTCGAAACGATTGGGAAAAATGAGAAGAGGTGCGGTAGGTGAACCGACGACCGGGACATTGGGCAATGTCACACCTAATTACCCACTCGTACTGGCACTGTGTCACAAGTGCGGGGTATGCTGAAGTGCGCAAAGTGTGTGAAGTCAGTTTTGAAAATTTGGGTAAAATATAAAAAAAATTTCATACAAAAAATAGAAAAAATTATAAATACAACAAATTTTTTATTTTAAAAATAATTTAAAGATTTAAAATCAAACTTCAATTTAAATCTATGAACCAATGAAATATTTATTTTCATTTCAGTGGAAACTTTCGAAGAAGCATTACAACTAAAGGAAAGAGTCTTGAAGAGGCTGGAGAATGGCTTAAAAAAAAGCGAGGAACACCTGGAATTTTGCAAAAAATGTAATTCCAAAGAAAATTGTGAACGCTCTCTCTCTTCTCTAGAGAAAGCTATGAACCTTCGAAGCTAGAGCTAAAATAGGTTAAAAAGTAAAAAAGGGAAACAAATTTCAACAAATGAGGTATCATATAAAAGGTATTTAAGGCTTCATACCTTTTTTTTCTATATATAAGTATTATTTTTTTTTAAATTTCAACTTTCTAGGATTAATTTCTCGAATAAAAGTGTTATAATGTCCCGATTTTAATAGTATATGATTAAAGACCAAACAAATACCTTTCATTTGATATATCATATGTTACAGTTATCTCATATCTCCTGCGAGAAATTAAGATTTTAACCATAAAATTTCATGCTCAAATCCTATTTTAATGTAACCCCACTCAAAAAATTTAAATTCGGTTTTGTTGAAATTAGATTTAGAATCGTTATTTCACTTCCATGAAAAAAAATTATATATAAAATTTTATTTATATTAAGTAACCGAATAATCAGGGAAAATGTAACGTAGTTAATATTTATTAAAGAATTGTGATTCGGTGAAAAATCTTTACTAGAATAAACATAGAACAAATTATATTAAAATCAAAGTACTAAAAAAAAAATAAAAACTTGATTGTAACCAGGTAACCGAGTAACCACATTAAATGTAACGATGTAACCAATTGCTAGCACTACGAGTAAGCGATAAAAGAAAATCAAAGTTACCAAGTAGCCATAAATATTAATCCAAGTAGCCATAAAAAGTAACCAGTAACGAATTATTCGCTGATTCGTGTGATTCGGTTCAATTGCAAATCATTTCGGAAACGATCGATTGTCAGCGACACGAACGAACGAACGAACGAACCGTCAAAGTAAAAGAAGGGCAAGTTTGATAACCGCTTTGGGTTAATATATTTTTCCCTAATAACAATTTGTTTGTGTAGGTAGGTGACTATGTTTTTTTTTTTTTTTTTTTTTTCGTATTTTCAAAGTCATATTGCGAAAAATTGTTAAACTTTTTTATTTTTTATTGCGCTGACAAAGTGTCTGAACAAATCGTACGAGGTGCGATATCTTAAACGCTCGCACTCTTTTGATGTCCCTCTCTATTTCACTCTCTCTTGTTTTTTTTTCCAGCCACTGCCCCGCTTTCCCTAAAGCTCTTTGCCCACGAAATTTGAAAAAGTGCGAACGTGACTTTTTGCTACGGAAGTGCCTTTCGGAATATTTTTTTTTAAATATGACGACGCACAGTACTTTGTAATAGTATGAAAATGGCACAAAAAAGGAAAGTAGTGCTTAGAGAGGTGTAGAATTTACCTACTAGTTATTAAAAATGTTCTAGACCTATTTGAAAAGTAAAATAAGATGGAAATGAAAGAAGAAAAGTAAAAACCAAAAAAGAAATTATTTACAGAAATCGAAAGTAAAGTAAAGTAGAGAAAAAACAAGAAAAGCAAAGTAAAAGGTTGACAAAATTTTATAGAAAGAAAAGAAGATTTTGTCAGCCTTTTTTGGCAAAAACAAAGTCGGGTTTCTTTAACTATATTTAATTATAATTTATAATTTAATACTATTTTGACCTGTTCAATTTTCTTAAATTCACTTGACCTATGTCATAATGACATCTTTTTCAATTGACTTATTAGGCGCAAAAATGCTAAAAATTGTTTATGAACAATTCCTAAAACTTTAACTTCAATGGAGATATCGCATTAAAACAGTATTAGTCAAAGCTCTACTCAATACTTTTCATATGACACCTCATTCGTCTTAATTCGACACAGCATTCCCGCCCGAGTTTCAGGCCAATGTGTTCGCCCCAAGACCAAGAGATGTCAAATGTTAACATTTTTTTGAAATCGCTTTCAAGACAAAATTTTACATTTCTAAAAAAGATTTACCTATGTTTTATATTTTATTTTGTGACTGCCACCAAGTACTGTGCGACAATGGTTCGCGCCCCGTAAAAAAACCTTACATGACATGCGGTTACTTTTAACGAGTTATCGTGAGTTATATGTTTCGTTTCGTTTTTTTCGCACGTCATCACCGTCATGCGGTTATCATTGCTCTGAATTCGGTAATCTTGTGAAATTCATATTCTTAAAATACTCGATTCCCGAAAGTGCTCGAAAATTGGTTTCGAGAATGCGGGATTCAACCTGTCGCCTTCCGATTGGTTACTTTCAATTCTTGTTCCTTCGATAACAAAATTTGATTGGGTAATCGCATGTTTTGTTATTTATTATGAACTTTTCTAATTATTTATTAATTTATTTCCATTCTGACATACAATCTGTTCTTTTTTTTTTCTTCGTTTTTCTGACGTTTATTTGGCATTCTCAAATATTCGGTATTTGTTATCTCTCATTCGCATTCGCATATGTTTTGTTCTTTCTTTATGCTTTAGCTTTAGCGAGTGTCATTAAATTAATTATTGTTATGTTGTTTTTGTTGATTTAAAGAAATCGACAAAAGTCAACATCAACAATAACAATAACAATAACAACAGAACACAGATACCCGATATTTTATTTGCGTCGCAGAAAAATCGTAACAAAATTGGTGAATTTTTTTCTTTTTTTTTCGAGAAAAATTCAAATGAATCAAATTTGTTTCGCTTGAAAAGAAGTGTCTAATCTATTCGGGATATTGCGTCATGCAGTCTAGCAGGGACTGAAAATGATAGCAAATAACTGTTTCGGTTTGTTTATAATTTCAAATATCGATTCTGATTTCGATTTCGATTTCGATTGCGAATCTTTTCATTTTTCGATTTGTATTAGACAGCGGTTTCGGTTTTTGGTATTCGAATCCTTGTCAGTTTAGTTTAGGAACTCAATTTTAAGACTCACTGTTGAATAAAAAAAATTGGGTAATCACCGTAAAAATAAAACCACAAATCTCAAATCTCAAAGTAAACAAAATGAAACGTAATTTAATAAAGTGAACACAAGAAAATCGTTATTTTAAACGGTTATGTGGATAAGACGAAACACAAAAGTTAATAAGATTAGAAGGTGCAAAGTTCGTCAAAAGGCGTTTACGTCTGTTAAAAGAATACGTGAATTTTTGCATGCACGAATTGTTCGACGCTTTCACGTGCTTTTGCTTTTGCTGAATGCTGAATATTTGAATTCTCTACTTGCAATATCAATGGCGGTTATCGTTTAAGCTCGTGTCAATGTCTTGTGTAACTTACAAATTTCCACCACGTTCATCAGCTCGTATATCAGCTGTGCGAGTAAAAGTCGTACGCATATGAGGAGCTTCAAATGACATGGGAAATATTTATGATAAAACCATTTTTTTTATGCATCGCTGTTTTTAAGAGTTTTTAAACAATAACAGAAAAATACTTTTTTATTGTACAATTTTATGATTTATAGTTAAAAATTTTACTTTTTTCATGACACTAGTTGATCATTTTTTTTTTATATATAAGCAACACTGAAACATAAGATTCATTTTTCGAGGCTGTTTTCGCGAATATTTTGAAATATTTTCATAAAAATGTTGACAGTTCTTTTTCGATAGTGAAAGAGTTTCAAAGTTTCGAGGTTTTCGGGGAATTTCCGCGTTTAAGGAAATGTCCGTTATTTTAAATTAGAATAAATGCTAAGAACTTTTATAAAATTGCTTGATTTATGATATTAACTTTTTTAAAAAATTAAAGTAAAAAAAAATTTCCTTTAAGGCCATTAAATGGGATTTTTAAATTAAATTTTTGATAAATAATGCTTCTTTTTTTTCTGCTCTTAATCTTAACTTAGGAATTTTGCATTATTTAGTTATCGTATATTTAACTAGATAACTGGATAGCACTGGAATTCTTTTAATCTTGTTTAACTTTGTATCTCAGAACTAATTATCTAATGACTACATTTCTGCGAAGAATCGGTTTGAAAAAGATAAGATTCCATGGGAAATACGAGTAAGTACTGCAAAAGTATTCCAAAGATTTTTATTTATTTTTTGGTTTTTTCTAATCTTTAGTATGACATTAAAATTTTGAAAACTAATAGAGCAAATATGAAAATTAAATTTTGTATGATAATACAATAACAATGTTAATGTAAGTAATCAGCTGTTTTAAATGCATTCCTATACGATAACATGACAAGTAGAAAGTGACGATTTTCGCGTTTATTTGGCATTAAATGGTTTTAGGTTTTTAGTATAACCACTCTACTAAATTGGTTACTTTAAGGTAACCGGCTTGAACAAAGAAAAAAACAAAATGAAACCAACGCTTAAACTCATTTTCATCTGTCGCAAAAAGAAAGTCTAAGTAGATCTCGTAAAGCAGAGCACAAATGCCACAATTTTCATTTTTCGAAAGCAATTAAACCACAAAGTGGAACAAGAGGTCGATCTGGACAATCTGGTCATTTAGCCAGATTGACAAGACACTTGCACTTCTACGCCAGCAAAGTGTGTCACAAAGTGGAGTGGAAAGCGTCGCCGTAGCGCCAATTCAAATGAGCACGTTCTAGTGGAACGCAATTCAGAAGAACCGGTTCGAAACCGCTATAAAAATAATTCTATGCATGTAACCGTACAACTACAACAACAACGCAATTAGAACACAAATTACGCTAATTGTCGCGGGGGGAAGGAAGAGTATGGGCGGCTGCGATTTTATGTAAACCACTTCATTGAAATAAATGAAAATGCTGGCAACTCGATCTGTGCGTGAGTGTGTGTGTGTGTGTGTGTGTGTGCTTGAAACTCGCTTCTCGCTTCTCGCTTACCCTGACTTGAAAAGTCAAATTTCAAGTGGCTTTATTTTGTGTTGTAACCCAAGTCACCAATTAGCGTTGTGGGTAAACAAAAACGAAGCGTATCGAAATTAAGCGACTCTGTCGAAAAAAAATCCGTGGTTGTTGGCTGAATGGATGGATGGACGCACAGCGTCAACAAACATTCCAAACGATCTGACTGATCTGACTGCAGCGAGTACGTGCGTTTTGCGTTTAGAACTTTTCAAGTGTTGCCACACTCGGTAACTGGTTTTCGCGTTGAACTCGATCATGAATTATTGCAGTTGGTTTTTTTTTTATGTTTACTCACTCGCTTGCTGCTTAATTATTTACGTTTGTTGGTTTTTGCTTAAAATATGCAGAACCTTGACATATGACGAAAAATTGCACAAGCCTCGATCGTAGACGAATTAAATTGGCCGTTGAAATCGAGACATTTTTAAACTGTGAACAAATTGAATTTAATTATAACTAAATATTTATCTATATATGCATGTGATATGATCAGATCTGTAAATTAGGAAGATATAATTATATCTGTTAAGATAAAACTTATGGTATGATAAAATATAGTACGACATCAATCAAATCGTTTTTGATCTGATCATATCTACAGTGACAAAGAAGATGTTCAGCAGTTTCCTCTTCTTCGTTACATGATCTTCAAATGTCGTTTTTGGATATCCTAATTTTATGTTGGTGCAGTCTTCAGTTAAGAATCCTTGTGACAATGCGAATACCAGACCAGAGTTAATATTAGCCCCTCAGTTATTATACTGTGAGATTGATATGGAATGCAAGTCTAAGAGAGCCTTATATCTTTTGTTTCCATCCAAGGTTGATTTGCAATTATTCCCAGTCATTTCACCACAAAATGGTTTTGGCCCAACGAAAGTGCTGGCTGCCCCTGTTCTTGCGAGTGTGGCTGCCTCTTCGTTTCCAGCATGTAGACTATGACCTGACTCTCTATCAGATGAACTCTATTATAATATGGCTGCAATTTATAGTGTCACTTTCTATCTCTTCTCTTAAGTGTAGTTCCATAGCAAATATCTCGACTTAAAAAACTGAGTTCTCTTTGCCAATATTGCAACTTATTTTTCTTCTAGGATACTCTAGAATACACCTGCTTCAACTGTGTACCAAACATGAGACTTCATAGACTTGATAGTCTTGGTAGTACAGAGAATGTGACTTAAAAGTTCTATGGGATTAAAATACATTTTTCGATTCTTCGTTATCAAGTCAGTCTATGGTTAAACTTTCTTTTGCAGTGGAACATCTTAAACAATGTTTATAATTTAACATCTGTTCCGCGTT
Source organism: Suillia variegata (assembly GCA_949127995.1). Lineage (NCBI taxonomy): Eukaryota > Metazoa > Arthropoda > Insecta > Diptera > Heleomyzidae > Suillia > Suillia variegata. The sequence goes on from OX421845.1 coordinate 8,235,879, forward strand.
CATATAATTACCAATAATAATAATACAATATAAACACCAACAGGCAACACCCTTGCACTTGCACTAGTCTGGCATTAACACCGGCTAAATGCCAAAATCGTAAATAGATACCCACTACCCACGCGTACGTCAACAGTTTATTCTTTAATTAAAACTATTCCACGTGCGGTGCCTGATGAAATATTTACAAATTTTTTCAAAACGCTTACACACAAAAAAAAGCACATGATGATGTAATATTTACACAACCGGCACTCAGATCGGAAATAAAAAACAAAAACAATCAAATAACTATAAACAACAACAACACAAAGTAGCAAAAGCTCATATGAATATGCGAGTTAGTCGATATTTAGAATACTCGTAGAACAGAACGAATCGATTTAATGCAAAAATAAAAACAACAAAAAATTTCCACACATAGCGTAGATAGCAAAAAAAGAAATTATCGCAAGGCTATTCGGCAGCGTATGTGTATATGTACTCGTATGTAGATATGTACATTTGTACAATTCACACATTTCATATTTACACCTTAAAGTGGAAAAATACGCCACTGACAGCACCAGGCGGCACTATACCCGAACACCAAGGCTCCACTCCACTCCACTTCGGCTCGCCGACAATTGTCGCAATTTATGCGCGTACTCAATTTTCCGCTACATTACGCCAAGACTGCATAAAACCTTGTTGCATACTTGACTTTAGAAAAGAACGAGGAACTTGGGGGGAGGTTTCAAAGCGAAAGTTTTGTGTTTTCCTTTGAGTAAACTTTTTCTTGATATTCTTTTAAAATCAATTTGTCTCAAGCGCTCAAACATAAGATAAGATTGATCCAAATGAAAGTAGCGCGACTCTACACTCTAGGATGTAGGCTGAGAATTTTTAGAGATTTGTCATGACAAGTTTTTACACTTAGAAGATTGGTTCAATACTTGGACTCACACAAAAACATTTTTGCAAAAAAAAATTTTTTTTTTATGCATCAATCGCGCATCGAACCTGAGATGTTCCGGGGTAAAAGCAAATGTACTAAACATTGCACTACGCTGCCGCCATGTTGACAAGCGAATTGCGAATAAGCACGCGTCAAGTAAAACAAAAACAAAAGTGCGTACGAGTATATGACACGAAAAAAAAACCTCCATCGAAATTTATTTAAATGTGACACGAGTCGATAATAAAATTCCAGAAAGGCGTGACGAGCAACACGCGCGTAGGTTAAACGGTATTTTATTGTATTTTGCTAAACATTTCAAAACTATTTCTTTTTTTTTTGTATATCGTATTCGGAATGGAGAAAATGGTGCAGCGGAAGTGCTCAAATGCAAATTGCACTTCGTATCAAGGTACCTTGTATTTCAATTATTTGTGTATTGTTGTTTGTAGCTGGGTGTAAATCTAGCAGACCGTTAAATATAGTTCGAAAACACCGTTTTAGAATATATTTTACGGTATTTTTGTGTTGCATTCTTTTCCGATTGCAAAATGCACACATGTCATTCTCGAAGCACGTTGCTTGAGGACGCCCGAAGGGGATCGAAGATGTGCGACGACCCCCCAAATTCGAAAGATGGAATATTTGTTTGAGAATGAAATGAAATGTGGTTGGAAATGTTTACAAAAGATAAAATAAATACAAATTTAAGAATTGAATTTAGGCTGAAAGTCAAGCAAGAAATTTTAAAATATGATAGTTCGGAAATAAAACTTACAGAGTAAAATTGAGATGGTTAGTCCCACGTAAAAAAAACTTAAATTTTTTAAAAATTTCAAAAAATTCTAGCATACTTACAAATTTTTTTCGAATCGTTTTTTAAATAAATTTTTAAGTTTAAAGACTTTTTAATCATTTTAAACACACGCAAAATATCAATTTCAATTACCTGAATCGATATTTTAAAAAATCGTATTTTTCGATATTTGAAATTTGTAAAAAGAACAAAATTTTTAGAGGTCGAATATATGTAAAAACGTATATACATATAATATATATTTTTATTACTTTTAGAGATATTTTTTGAACAGCTAAAAATAAAAATTCCAAATTACAGGCGAAACTATTTCGGTAATTTCGTGATAAAGAAATTCTTTATAATCTTGTCACTTGTACCTAGAATTCTAGCAACAAAGAGGAATAATAAAATAAGGGTTGACAACTGTTAGACTGTTAAAGCGAACGAATAATTCAATAAATAAATAACAGGAAAATTAGTTTATTACCTTCTATTGTTGTCGCAATTGTCACGTCTTTAGGAGTTTTGAATGCCGAATGTCACCATTTTTAAGATTTTATGACTTATTACTGTTGGACCAGTAACTGTTTTGAATGAAAATATGTGTAAAATAATAGGGTAATCCTGTTGTGGTGTTTCTGTTTTACGACGGTGGGCGTTGAACCGATACAACCACGAAAATTTTTTGTGAATAAAAACTAACTTTCAGAGAAATATGACCAATAAAATAATTGAATATTTTCACTGAATTTCACAAATTCTGGGTGTACTAAGTGGGCGTGTCAGATTTTGTAAATCCTTTAATTCCTAACCGGTGCATCTTCATATATATTTCCTAAACGCGGCATCAAGTTCCTGACCTATTTCTAAAAGTGGGCGTTGAATTGGTCCAACCACGTCAACTTTTGTCGAAGTTATCAACATTGGCCATTCAAACACAGGTACCAGATTTTAAGGAACAGTAGTAGTGAAATGATCGAATTTTTTCACTTAATTTCACATATTATGGGCGTAATAGGTAGGCGCTGCAGTTTTTTTTTTCAGCCATAAATTTCTATGGCGTGTTCACAGCAACTACCTAAAAATTAATCACAGTCGGATGAATGGTTTAGACGCGCATATGGTACAAAGAAAGAGAGACAAAAAATTTTGATTTTTATAAATATATATATCGATTTTTGAAACAGACTCGATGGTTTTCTTACGCTGGAACTCTTCGCATAAGTGAGAATATTAAAAAAATACAACAGTTTAAAGCCACTCATTACGAAGTACTCGTTACAAAAATTTACCTTTGAAAAATAATCGCAACTCCGCCACTGACGCCACACGCACACAATTTGTATGGCCGACATAAAAAAATGCGCATTTAGTAAAATTTGCAATAAATTTGTTTATGTTTAAATTGTGTGTGCAAAGTAAAAATGTACCGAGTACGTATGCCAACAAAAAAATACAACAAAACTAAACTAAACGAAACGAAACGAAATGACGGAATCGCATTTCAACAGCAATTGTTCTTAATTTAAAAACGTAAAGTAGACAATTCAAAACTATTGTAAAAGTCAAATTTGAAGGAACAACTTAACTGAATATCAAGACATTATTTAATATAAACTCAAGTAAATAATTTACTTAAATGAGTTCTATAAAAAAAAAAATTGGTTTAAAAAGTGCTTAGAACCATGACACAACTATTTCAGGTAGCTGCCGTAATGACAGCGTTCTCTTGCTAAGCTAGGACAATCCGTTGTCAAGGCAACCAATATAATAAAAACAATAAAATCAACAAAGGAAATATACAAATTAAAGCAAACGAGTAAAAATAAGTTTAGAGTTTTTATTTTTATGAGTTTGAATAGTTGAGAGAGAGAGTGAGAGAGAGAGAGAGTTCATCTCTCGCGGTGACCCTCTTCGACAATGAAACCAAGTCATTTACTGCAGGTACCTCGAATTGTTTTGCCATGCTTAGAACCAATTACGCTGTCAAATTAAAATTTAAATGAAAAAAAACATAAAAATACAAAGTAACCGAATTGCACCATTGAAGCGTTGAAAAGAGATATAAACAAATAAAACGCGAAAATACACAAAAATTATAATTGGCAACGCTGTCAGCAGACATGGCGGCATTTCAAACAAAACACAAATCGCGCTGCGAGAATTGCGAGAATTGCGAAAATTGTCAAATGGCTTTTCTGGTTTTTCAATTCTTTTTGTGTTTGTTTTTGTTTTTGGTTTGCAGGAAACTCAAATGCAAACAAATTTGAATGTTGAAATATTTTTCAGCTTAAATAATTTTTAGAAGAAATATATTCTAGAATCGACGATCAACGATCGGCGCTGATGATGATATGCGCCGCTGCGAACGATATTCAATAATGATGATGATGATGATGATGATGATGATGGTTGGTGGTTGGTGGTTGGTGGTGATGAGCGGCGCGAATGATTTAGCGTATTCGCATTGCTCATCACTTAGCAACCGCAGCAACAATAACAACAACAACAACAATCGCGTCAACAACAAATGGTTGCCAACACTGACGAAATTTTATGAACAACAAAAAATTGTTTGTTTTTTTGTATATTACATACAAACAAAAATAAATTGATCAAAATATTCTTTGGCGAAATTGTTTTGTTTTTTTGGTTTTTGTTTTTTGTTTTGTCAATATTTCGTTGCTAAATTTAAAATTTCCCAAGTGAGAATAAGTAAAGAAATAAATTTATTAATTTTGATATTTTTTTGAAAATGAATAATTTGTAGAAAATTTGTATATTTTCTATAGCAGTAAATTTAAATAAATTTAATGAGAAAATAAAATGAATGTTTTGTGATTTTTTAGTAGGAAATAGTTAAAAAAAAGTTTATTAAAGTAACCGAAACACTCTAAAGTAATCGGAACTTTAAGAAGCAATCGGTACCTTAAAAAGCTATCGGAACTTTAACAAGTAACAATTAAAAAAACAATTAAAAAATCAAGTTAATGGGATATACTAAAAAAAAGCTTACATAAGACTCGTTCGCTAGCTCACTTTAGAATGAGCTAAACGAGTGACTCATATCTTCCTAGACGATAGTGGAGCCCACCCGCACATGACCAGGCCCACTATTTAAAAAATATTAGGTGTACAAATAAGTTTCCGCCGTTTTTTGTTAAAAAAATAATATTTAAACGATTTTAAACGATGTGAGACTGCTTGCTGAGTGACTTCTAAACTAAGTGCAAGTTCCTTTTGTGTTTGAGACGAATCTTCACCCAATAATTTCGCCAAATCTGCATCCTCGTAAATTTTCGGCCTTCCACTGGATCTTTGTCTTTAATGTCAAAATCACCTTTTTTAAATTTTTGAAACCACTCACGACATGTTCTCTCACTCAAAGCATCCTCATTATATGCTTCTACGAGCAATCGATGCGACTCAGCAGCAGATTTTTTTAAATTATTATAAAAAAATAAATTAAAAGTTCCCGCAAATGACACTTAGTTGGCTCAAATTGAGACATTTTTAGATGAAGAAAAATTTATGATGCTAATGCGAACTTAATAACATGATAAGGTTATGTTGTTCTGGAATAAACAAACTAATTTTCAAGTAGGTTACCATCTGCGAATTCCAACGTCATCTTTCTCAAAACGGCGGAAATTGTTAACACGATCTCTTGAGAACCATTAAAGTTATTGGGTTAAAAATGTTGTAAAAGTTTTGATTAGGGTGGTTAATGTTTGATTTTTTTTGTATATGTTAAATTAAAGCCCTTATAACTGTAAGTGTTTACTTTGATAAACAAACGATCTTAAATATGTTTAATAATCTAGTCAGGGTGGTTCGGGATTTAAAAGTTTGTAATATTGTAAAAATTTGTATATAAAATATTATTCACAAAAATTGTATAATACAATTTTTTAAATCATAAACCGACTTTAATTTCCGACTTGTTTATTTTTATTAAAAAGTTTTTTTAAGGTTTTTAAGCAAGGTTGTAAAAAACTCACATATACGAGTGACTCGTTCAGCAATGGACAAAATTTTAGCTCAATTTCTCTAACGGTTCGCTCGCTACCATGTTAACAAGAAATGATGACAGACCGACATGGCCAGATCGACTCAGTTTTAAATATACATTAGTCTATATCTATCTTAAGTATTTCTGCAGGTATTTGTATTAACATTTGACCGGATCCACTGTGTCGTGTATAAAAATTAAAAATTTACTTAAACTTGTTTTCATTAATTATATTATTTAAAATTGCAATTGCCGTAAATTTTGTATGAAATATACGTGAACTTTAAAGTAAAAGCGGGTTTTTTAATGCTTTGTCTTATTGGCATTTATTAGTTACTTAATACAACTAAGCAAAAGTAATTTATCACATATTGTCACTAAACAAATTAGCATTTAATTGTTTTGTCAATAAAAAAAAACAAAAATCCCATTTTATAATACAATATTTTAATAAAAACGGTTATTTCAGAATTCGACTTTTCTTTAATTTTGTTCAGATTTATCTAACAGTTTCAAGTAACGAATAATAAAAATGATTTCATTAAAATAAATTTACATAACCGAGTCATAATATAAAAAAATACTCACTCAGTACTAATATTAAAGGTTAGAAATTGTTTGAATTCTATTGTCATTGTGGTTAATTTTTGTAACGAATAATAAAAAGACGGTTATTTTAAAAAATATTTTTGTATTTTCGGTTTTTGTTTTTGTTACAAATAAATTGTTTCAAGCCAATTAACGCGCCAATTTCTATTTCAGTTTTACTGTCAAAAGTAACCGTTAGTAAAGGTTATCGATAATTCTTATTCGTTACTTGAAGCTCTGTGTTTCAACACCACATAGCGAAGAAACAAGAATTGTATAGACTTTTGGGATTTTTTGCACTTATCATCTAAACAAGTTTTCAATAACATTTTTCAAAAGTAATCTATTTGTAGAGTGACCAGCTTTTTGCGACTCGGCTACTAAAGTCCACACATACATACAGACATATATCGCAAGATAAACAAATGCTAATTTATTTACTCTGAGGTGTTCTTTTTTTATCAGTATTTGTTACGCGTAAACTACTTCAGCTCACATGAGCACTGATAGCAAAAAAAAAAAAACAACAAAAAACGACGACGACGAAAAAAAATAACAAAATAATAATAAATAAAAAGTTTGCATTTTGCTTGGCTATTTGCGAAAAATCACGTACACCTACCGACCTATCTACCTTTCTACTTGGCGTTTAAAAACTAAACGCTCGAATTGCGTTCTCGAGTGTGCACCTATTTCAAGCAGAGACTTGGGTGAGGTTCCTATAATAAATGAAATTTCTCAAACAAGTTACCAGATGGATAAAAAAAAAATAGGTCATTCAGCTTAAACGAGGCGTTATTAACGGTTCTAATCGGCCAGTTGCAAAAACTTGACTAGAATTTTAATTACCCTATACTAGAGGTGTAAAGAGTTCGCTCAGCTCATTTCAATTGTTACAGTGAGCTAGCGACCGAGTCGTACGTGAGCGTATTAGCAAGGGAGTAAGTATACCCTACACTTATACCCGTCCACAAGTGCAAGTGCACTTACCGAATACGGAAAATTGGTAAGTGCACTTGTCGAAGGGTATATTGAGTTTGCCCAGAAGGGGGCATGGTAGGTATGACAAAGTATATATATAAATGATCATATGAAGACAAATGTACATATGAAGACAAAGTCGCTCCTCACTAACAAATGTGGCGTCACCTACCGATTAATAGCATGTCTCAAAAATAAACCTGAGCAGCATGGCAGACTTTTACACTAGTAAATTTTATAAACGTCAAACGCTCGACAAAGATTTTATATAGTCAAATGTGTAATGGCAACTTCGCCAGTGAAGACTCTTATATATTATATATTAGTTAATATTTTTATAAATAATAAATAAATTTCAATATCCAATTTCTCAGATTTGGTACGACATCAGAACTTACCGATACAAAAGACTTTTTGTCAATTTATTGTTGTCACTTAACTGCGGCAACGCCGTAATAAATACCTCAACGCTTGGCCCGACATCTGAAGGATAAACGCATAATTATTTGTAGTTAGTTTGTTTAGTTGTGGTTGTTGTTGTTGTTGTTGTTGTTGTTGTTGTTGTGGTTGTTTAGTTTTTCAGTTGTCGAACTATGTTCGAAAGCAATTCAAAATTTCCATGTTCAAAGAAGTTCAAAAGCCTTTTCGCCATGAAAAATCGTATTTTGCAGGTATTGTAGTATTCTGGTATTTCGGTTGTTTTTCCAATTTCAGTTTTCTTTTTTCTTTTTTTTCTTTTTCTTTTTCTTTTTTATATTTGAACAACGCGACTGCCAAATTCCTGAAAATATAAACATGTAAACAATTTTATGAAAATATAAAATTCTTTCGCAATCTATACGAGTGTATAAAAATATTTAAAAATAGTCTGGGGCGCGCAGGTATTTCACTGCTGTTAGTCACATTCGCTAAATACTTTCGACTAAATATAGAAAATGTTCATTTGTATATACCTACATATGTACAAACATACATATGTATGTACGAGTATATAAATTTTTTGGCTAGGTTTGTTGTCGTAAATGGTAAATTATGGTTAAGTGATCAGGATGTAGTCAAACTAATTAGGACGAATAATTCTTTAGGCAGACATGAAAAATCGAATTAAAGAAACTTGAGCATTGTTTTCTGCATGGTGTAATAAATCCAATATAAGGTGAGGAAAGTAGAAAATTGTCCCTCTCCACCTCGATTGTTTATCTCTTTGAAAATTTAATTTTTGAGCAGTTGCCATGGTTGCTACAAAAACATTAAATAAATGAAAACAACAACGTAGTTTTTTATCTAAAATAAAAAAATTAAACTTCAAAATAAGGCAGAAATCAAGGTGAGTTCCTACTTTCCTAACCTTATATTATTCAACAATGGTTTTCTGATATTTTTGTTGCTACTTTTTCAAATCAAAAGTGATGATAAAAATCTAAAAAAATGTTATCAAATAAATTTTCTGTTATTTACAAAAATGTTTAAAACTCTTCTGTCATGGCGTTGTTACATCCGTGGTTGAATAAAAGGTGAGATAAGTTGATTTTAGGGCGAAAATTGAGCGAACTCACCTCGATTTTTGTCTTACTCTTCTGCCATATTTGTGAAGTATTTTTTTGAATAAAATAGGTTTTTATTTTGTTATTTAATGTTTCTGTAGCAATTATGGCAATATCCCAAAAATTAAATGTTCGCAGAGAGTAACAATATCGAGGTGAAGAGAGACATTTTTCTGCTATTCTCACCTTACAATAGTAAATGGTTCCACCTTTTTTTATTTGTTATAACAATTTTTGTAATAGCTTTCAAAAATCAACAATTTTTAAAATATTTAAATTCAACTAGAGAGAAAAAGTCATGTAAAATTAACATGAAGGTAACACTTTTTCATGTCAATATTTTTCAGTATTAATGTACTTTTTATAAAGTCATCTGACATATTTTTTGACATTTTCTTTCAATATTTTACAATAGAAAAGGTTGCTCACACAGGACACAATTTTAGTTCAAAATTTGCTGAAGCATTTATTTTAGCAAGAGAACATTGACAACTTTTTCAACATGTTACCTTAATAAAGTGTTAATTTAACACTTTATCATGTTAACTCTGATTATGTTAATTTGTTCACAGTGTTGGAATTAAATTGACATTAATATACATTATATTGTCAAAATATTAAAGTTTTAATATTGATGTTAAACATTTTTAAGCGAAGCAAACTAGTAAATATTCCATAGTATCCCGACGTCTCATTTGTCCTACTCCAACAATTTAAGGGGCACCAATTGAACCTTAACAAATGAACCAATAAAGCAAACACCAAAAAAAAAAATCGTCTTACAAAACCCAAACACACTTTTTAATTGACTTTCCAAAGTAGCAGCAAGGAAGGGTTCACAGGTGCCCAGCATCTGGACACCTACATACAGCTTTAATCTAGACGATTGATTGCTCCAATAGTCGAATTGAGATTCTGCCACGAAAACAGCTCAACAAACACTCATAAATTCGGAGCCGTGCAAACAATGCGATGACAAGCACAAAACAAATGTCAGACAGACAGACAGACAGACAGACAGTTTAATTATTTGAACTACTTGACACGAGCCGAGTCGAGCCGAGCCGAGCCGCACTGAGCTGATATATCAGCTGATATTTTAATGACATTTTCAGGTTATTATTTCGGTTATTTCTTTCCGAAGACTTCTGATATTTCTAATGTCTCTCTTTTCAACGCTTATGACGCTGTAATAAATGACTTGGGCCCGACAAGTCGTTGGGAGAACGTCGTCAGCATAATAAACACACAATGATGCAACAATAAAATATGACAAGACGAAGAAGGAGTTTTCAAAATACAATAAAAACGAAATCATTTCGAAAATGAATGAGTTCAATAAAACGTTGTTCAATTGTGTTGAAAATCGTTTTACGAGCTAATATTATGTCGTGGCACTATTATTGTGATTGGCTTTATTATCGCGAGGATAAAGAATAGAGCAAGATGTCTTCTGAATTAATTGCATTTTTATGACCGCATTTTCGTGTAATTTTATTTCGTTTAATTAAATTGTATTTTGTATTTTGTTTGTGTTATGTAATCAGGAAGTGAAATTGTTTTTAGGCGAAAAATCGAATCGGGCGCTGCAATGTGATGCGATGCGCTGCGCTGCGCTGCGAGACGTCAACGCACGGACGCGTCGTTGCGTTGCGGTTGCGTCGTGTCGCGACGCTCAGTTATTTAGCGCAATTTTATTTCGGTTTGATTGCGAGGAAAATTTAATTTGGCTCGCATTTTTCGCCTATTTGCGAGATAATTGCGCCAAATACTTGCGAAATGTCAGCGATAGTTTTTTTTTTCGCTTTGGATTTGTTCGCTTTAAAGTTGGCTCGAATTTCATTTGAAATGCGTTTCGAAAATGTGGCGCGGGATTTCTTTGGTATTTAGAACAGGTGGTTTTTTTTAAACATGGAGCCACTGTGGTTATGAAGATGTGGACGAAAAGCTGGATTTACGCGATAGAATGCTGAAGTTAATTTTTTTTATTTAATTACTAAATATTTAACAGTTTAATTTAGTATGAAATAAATATCGGGCTAAGAATATTTTAGTTCCTAAAAATGTGTGCTAAAATTTAGTACTGAATTAAATTTTGTTAATTATTTTAAGACAAATCCAATTTAATTTGGATACAATTTAATTATAAATGTTGATTATTAAATTAGTTACTAAATAAACTAAGTACTTAATATTGTAAGTACTAAAAATATAATAGGAAAAGACAATTTGGGTTCTAAAATTGTTTACAGTAAAATTTAGTACATAATAAATTTTATATATTCAAAAACTGTTGAATATTTTAACTATTGAAATTTTTACAGTGAAATTTAGAACACAGTAAATATTAAATAAGTTGTTTTAAATATATTGAAACTGGTACTAAAATTTTAAGAGCTGAAATTTAATAATAAAATATTTGTATAAATTAATTTTAAAAGCTTTTCGAAAAAATCATATACGAAAAACTCAAATTTACTATAAAATTCAGTACTTAAATAAACAAAACAATTTTATATTTTAAATATATACATATTTAATTACAATATATAATTTTTTGTATTGAATTATTATTTTGAAGAATTATTATTAGCTTGAAAAATAAATGATAAACTAAATTTAAGTGCTTACAACTTTACAATAAAATTGAGTACATAACTAATGTTATATATCTCAAAATTGTTGAGTTTTTTCAATGTCCGAAAAGTGTTACTCAAAATTGTCATTGCTAAAATTTAGTACTAAAATTGAATTGGAAAATGTTCTCAAAAAAATCACCTACTGTACGAGTAAGTAGGAATAAAGTGGAAGTCGGTGCAGCTACACCAACAAAAGTAACACAGGTAAGTACTAAAAATAAAATATTTTTAGTACCAAAATTTAAAAAAATTAAATATAAATTTTATGCCGAACAAATGATTTATTTTAAGTACTAAAAATTAGATAATTAAATTAAGCATTAAATATTAAATGAATGAAAAAAATTTAGTACTAAAAATGGCTGACTTATAGACAACTTCAACTGCTTGAAATGTAAAAAAAAGACAGTTCAAGTACAGAAATTACAGTTTTAAAAAATCTCGTCATCTATTAATAAAAATGAATTCTTCTTTCTTTCTTTCTTTCTTTCTTTCTTTCTTTCTTTGTTTCTTTCTTTCTTTCTTTCTTTGTATCAAATGGGCGTCTACACCATTCATCCGATTTTCATGAAACTTTAGGGAGTTGCTGTGCTCACGCCAACTTAAATTTAGGGCAAAGAAAATTTTGCCTCGCCCACCTATTACGCCCACAATTTGTAAAACTAAGTTAAAATATTTGATTATTTCGCTAATATTGGTCCTAAAAATCTGAAATTTGTATTGGCACTGTCGATAACTTCCTCAAAAATGGGCGTGGTTGGATCAATTTAACGCCCACTTTTATAAACAGGGTGAATCAATTTTACGCCTACCATCATTGCTCAGGAACTTGAGGCGCTATATAGAAAACATGTAACGGGATGCACCGGGAAGAATAACAGGATATACAAAATCTGCCACGCCTACTTATTACGCCCACATTTTGTTTAATTAAGTGAAAATATTCGATGGAATTGCTAATATTGCTCCTAAAAATTTGGGATTTTGTTTCTGAGTTTGTATGCCGATAATTTCACAGCCATAACTTAGAATCGCTACAACGGTGAATACCGAGAAGTTCCGCTAACTAACGGGAGTACCGGAAAGTTCTGTTACTAAGTTCCGTTTAAGTGGCATTGCAACGCATGCCGGGCATTCGCTAGTATGTTTATAAAATTGTTATGTGGAATTTTACACTTAAATTCAGTTAACAAAAATTGGTACTAATTTTTTTATTTTTATCTTTTTGCTCATTAATAATTTTTCAATTTCGCTTATTTCTTTGAAGTAAACTAAACCTTTTTGCATTACTACAAACAAATGTATATATTTTGTTTGTTTGTTTGTTTGTTCATTTTAGTACCAAAATTGACAATAGAAAATTTTTCGATTTTTTTCGATTTTTTTTTTACACAGGGTAAAAGTAAATTTAAAGCGAAATATTATTTTTAAAATTGAGTCGTTCGGAATTTAAAAATATTTATAACTCGAACAAAGCATCGACTGACATGGATGCTGGTCAGTAGACCCAGCAGACCCAGCAGACCTCCCCGGAGACCATTGAACTTTGTTTCATTTGTGACGCGGAGTTGCCATGTTGAGGTTGACATTTTCATTTTTTTATTTATTACCCATTTATTTTTTTTTTTCGTTTGTTTGTTCGATTGTTTTGGCTTTGTTGTCCGTTTTGAACCCGCTCCTTTCGCAATTGAGTTGTTCTGTGATTGTGCTGAACAATCTTTTCTATCGATATTTTCTCTTTTACGAATCGCAGAGTGTGTCCATTGTCTCTCCATTTTTTTATGTTACATCGAATGAGTTGCGAAAATCAATGAATGAGAAATTCGACTTTAACGCATCGAAATGAATTCGTTCATTCATTCATAAATCAAAAAAAATCTTTTTAGCGTAAACGATTTTTCTATTTTCTGCTTTTTTTTCGTATATTTTTGAGTGTATTTCCCTCGAGAAATTGAGGTACCTCAATTTTCGAACAGCTGAGCTCATTGATGACCACACGCAGGCGTCACAATATTTGAACCGCAAGCAGCGAGTAACGTATCGAGCGGCCGATGTTACGAACTCGAAAAAGACTCCGCTCGGTGTTTTTTTTTTCGTCCATGGACCCACCTGTTGCGCGAATTGTTCGCTCCGAGTAGGAAAAGAGATACAAGAAATCAAATCAAATGATTTTTGAGATATTTTTTTGCAGCTGTTTTTCGTGTTTCTTTAGTTGCGTTATTTTTTTTTTTGCATTTTGCGGATTTTCCGATTCTTCGGAAAAATGGCTGGGAAGCAAGGTCAAGTGTTGCTCTAAAAGGTGTTCTAAGCCTAAAAGCAGGTTTATGCAATTATTTCACTTTTTCTTTTCGAACACAATTCAAAAAACGCATTTGGCCATGGTGGAGGCGTGTTTGCTCGGTAATTATTGCAGAAACTAGATTAGGATACTCGGCACAGCTCGGGCCTTTATAGAAAAAAAATCGGATTAAGCCGCCGTCATTCTATACATCAAATTTTGTAGGCAGAACCGAAGGACGTTTCAGTTAACAAAATGTTCACAAAAATCAACTCTATTTTGGTTGTAAATCGCGATATTTTTGCATTGGCTTTCGACGCTTAAAAATCTCAGGTTTGATTCCCGGCATTTATTCATTTATGCACTTATTCATTTATTCATTTATGCATTTATTTATTTATTCATTTATGCACTTATTTATTTATTTATTCATTTATTTATTTATGCATTTGTTCATTTATGCACTTATTCATTTATTCATTTATGCATTTATTTATTTATTCATTTATGCATTTGTTCATTTATGCACTTATTTATTTATTTATTTATTCATTTATTTATTTATGCATTTGTTCATTTATGCACTTATTCATTTATTCATTTATGCATTTATTTATTTATCCATTTATGCATTTATTTATTTATTCATTTATTTATTTATGCATTTGTTCATTTATGCACTTATTCATTTATTCATTTATGCATTTATTTATTTATCCATTTATGCATTTATTTATTTATTTATTTATTCATTTATGCATTTGTTCATTTATGCACTTATTCATTTATGAATTTATTTATTTATTTATTCTTTTATTCATTTATGCATTTATTTATTTATTCATTTATTTATTTATTTATGCATTTGTTCATTTATGCATTTATTTATTTATTCATTTCTTCATTTATTCATTCATTCATTTATTTATTCATTTCTTCATTTATTCATTTATTTATTCATTTATTTAAAAATATAAAATTGTCTACTGAATTTTAATAATAATAACCTTCTGTACCTCAACCCAAACCATAATCTTTGAGAACTTTCTTCTCAGTGATCTATATTTCCTTTCAAGCAAATGTTATAAAAGCTCATATCTTTTTTCTTTCTTTCTTTCTGATAATTGCCGATTTTTCCTGTCCAAGTTTTCATACTAAGTTTTAAGTTTAAATTAAATCGTTTAAGCCATTAAGGCGCAATGCGAGAACAAACAAACATACCCAACAAAGAGAAATAATATCTTTTATAATATTAGTATCGATATTAAGCGGAAATTCTCCTCTGGCGGAAATGATTTCGTTACTAATTTCCCATTTTTTCCACCAGTCATAATTATTTTAGGCTAATTATAAATTCGACATGGCATGCAATTTTGCCTAAGAACGATTCTTAACGATGCTTAACGTTAAACGTTTTGACCGTCGAAGAGGTAGAAACACAAGAAAAAAAAAATAATACAATGGATGATCGAGATTTTTTAGGGGTTGTGCGATTTGTATGATTTTTCACAGCTATCTGTGGAATATTTTGTATACGCGGATGCATAGACAAGGCAAACTAAAATATTCACTTTTAGAAAATAAGAAATTTATAAGCTATTAAAAAACACCTGCATTTGAGCAATTTTAAGTCAAAACCCAAGAAGTCTATAAGGAAGTGCATTGAACAGAACACACAAAACTGTTGACGTCCTCGAATATATTTTCAAAAAATATGTTTCCTAGCTTTCAAATTATTTCACGTAAAATTAAATAATCTGGCGAAAAAAGTACAAAAATATCATTTTTTTAAAGATTTTGTAAGCGAAGGAAATTTTGGTTACATCGTTTTTTGATTTGGAAATTTTGGATTAGTCGGTGATTGCAATTAGCCGATTTCTTATATTATAATCTTTATTTTTAAGCGATTCAAAGCGTTTGTATAATAATGAAGTTTGGATTCTTGTTGAGGACCTTTAAAGCTTTTTAAAAAAAACTTTTTGAAAAGATTTTTGCCTACGATTTCATTTATTACATTTTTCAAAATAAACGATATTGTGAATAATAGGTTCCTTACGATTCTGAGTATGAGATCAGGTGGAGACTATCCTAACTTAACTTAATTCACATATACAAAACTTATTTTTCCGAAAGTTAGTCGTAGTTTAAAGCTCTTCAAATTGTACGAAAAATAGCCGCTTTAGCCAATTGTACCAATATTAAATATATACAATATTAAATACTAGCTTATAGTAACTGCCATTGCCCGGGTTTTGTTTTTATTATAAATAAGTTTATTTTCACTAATTTTAAAAGTTTTGGGAGCAATAATTGAGCGTTTCATATTTTATAAAGCCTATTATTTGCCTCAAGTGCTTTGCTATACATTTTTTCAATATAACGTTTTAAGTTCCTGAGCTATAGTGATGGACAATAAATTGATCCAACCTATTTCTAAAAGGTGGACTTTAAATTGATCCAACCACGCCTATTTATGGATAGTGGCACTATACCAAATCAGATACCAAGTTTCAGATTTCTAGAAGCAATTTTAGTAAAATATATTCAAACAATATTTTAACATAATTCCACAGATTGTGGGCATATAAAGTGGGCGTGACAGATTTTTTTTTAGCCCAAAACCTTCATGTGTATGTCATTATAAATCCATTAAACAATTTCTCAAATTTAAAAAGTTCTCAATCATACAAAACAAAATTCACCGCCTTCAAAATGTCTTGTTAAAAACTTTTACCAGATTACTGTGTATTGTACTATGTACAATGTACGAACATTGATACTATTGTACATTGTAATTTGAAAAAAATTGTGTTTTTGAAAAACCGAAAATCCTTAAGATAGGATATATTGGATAAAAACAATTACCCCGGTCACAGATAGCATAGAGCAGAGATGGTGGCTCTCTTCTTTGATGCTTGTTAAACGGGGTGTGTCAATGGCAAATCACGCTAACTCGCTCAAAAGCCTCCTCGAAAACAGATTGACGCGCCAAGAAAACACCTTGTCGAGTCTTTTAAGTTTTTAAGCCGATCCGTGTAATCTTTAAGGACTTTAAATGTGTAACTACAAACTGGATATGTGCATATGTCTGTACCTAAAACGATGACAGATAGTTCAGGTTCAGTCACAGTTTCAGGTCGGGCCATCAGAACAAGCAAACACAAAAATGTAAAGAAAACCGAAATAAATAAAGAAAGAAAGAAAGAAAGAAAGAAATAAAGATTTAATCAGGAGTGATCTAGAAAATCCCGAAATACGCTAACAATTAGTCGGCGGGTTTGCACAAGATGCTCGGTTTAGGCTAAGCTAAGTTCAATGCAAATCCGCATGTTTAGCACAGGACAAACACGGATTTGTAAATTTTACAATGTTTTTCTTTCTTTCTTTCTTTATTTTTTTTTCCTTACTTCGTGTGTGTGAAAATTTGAGTTTTTCGTCTGTTCGCGATTAACACGGAAACAAAACCAACAAAACCAACAAACAAATCTCTTCAAGTCGAAACATGTGCCGCACAAATAACTTAAAGTTGTTTTTATATTTTAATTTTACCTTAGATTTGGATAATCACGAAGTGAATTGGTAGATTTTTGGAAACTTCGTTAACATTTGGAAACAAATTTTGGAAAAAAAAAAAAATTATTGATTTTAAACTAGGTAATATTGAGTTAGGTCTTTAAGTTCTTGCGAGCTTATGCAATGCAAAACAGCTGGAAGATCTTAAAGAAAATACCTTGGATTATTTCCAACAAAAAATCTCTAATTTTAGCAATGAAATTTGTTTACAAAAGCTTAGCTAAAGAGTACTAGTATTCACTGTATTCCGAACAGGCCCGTATCTAGGAATTAAGGCGCCCGGGGAAGAGTGGTTAATATCGCCCATTAAAAAAAAAATTTATGAAATAGTACTTATTTAAAATTTTTAAATTTTTTCATGAAAGCAAACGAAGAAGCAAAAAATCCATAATTTCCATAATTTACAAAAATATCTGACTTGCCTTCCATGAAATAAATAGAAGCAAAAAAAAAGGTCTCACTTTTGAAACTATCGCCCTAAAGCTTCTTCCACATGCCGCCCTTACAAAGTGGCGCCCGGGGAAGTTGCCCCCTTAGCCCCTTCCCCCCCCCCAGATACGGGCCTGATTCCGAAACCATCGTACTACGTGTAATTACTAATTTCAAATTAACTAATCGAAAATAAACTAGTTTTATAATAACTTTTGAATTCATTAAACTAGGTTAGAATTGAATTTCATTCCTTTTTGCATATAAGAACAAACATTTTGATTTTGTGAACCATAAAAAAAAAATATAAAATAACTTAAATTAAATTGTAAAAATGAATAAACTATCATGATCGCTTATGACAAAATTCGAAAAAATATTAAATGTCAGTTTGATTATTTCGGTCCTTTTGAAAGAACATATCCTGCTCATATACAAGTCCTGAATAATTTTGATAATCAATTTTTCTAGCGTTTTAAATTTTACAAATTTTGCAAATACAATCGTTTGAGTATAGTGAACACCTCGATACAGTGAACACTCTATATAGTGGACACCCAACTGATCATGCTGGTATACTAGCACTGCGAGGTCTACGTGAAAAGGCGGTCCAAAAGTCAATTTCTGAACGCAAGAACAACAAATGTCTACCTTGAAAGAGTAAACAACCCGGATATAGTGAACAGTCCTTGCAATTATTATTTCCCTATATCCAGACACGACTGTAAAATAATAAATTTAGACCTGCCAAATTTTCTTTTGTTTTCGAATTTAAATACAACAAAGAATTATTCTACCTAAAAATTGTAAAAATAATTACATATTTATTGTCTACATTTTATGATTTAATTAGAAAATTCCGAAATAATTCCGGAAAAACCCGGGATTTGCAATTCCTAAATTTTCAAAAAAAACATCCCTGGATTGGTTACCTTAATATGTGTACCTAAGCATATCAAATCAAAGCTTTCCCAAGTGGTCACAGTCTAGTCAAAAACGCTTAGGACAGACTTATAGACTACGGGCATAACTATTCAAATTATCAAAACAAAAACCTGAGAAATTTTTACGAAAATTCTCAAAAACATTTTCAAGCACATGTTTTGAGATAAAAACAATTAAAGAAAAAAACCAGTTGCAATATTTTGCTTTAGCTACCGCGTCCAATGACAACAAGCAACAATCGATTTCTCATGCCCGCCTCAAGTGACAATTCAATTTTTCCTGGGAATTGGAAAATCACAATGTCAGTCAATGTCAAATTTTGGACAGCGCTGCGCTGCGCTGCGCTTGACAATGCACCGTTTGACCTTCAGCGAAACGGTGTGTTTCTTATTTTCGGGCTAAATGTCATCTCAATATTTTGCCAAATTTTGACTTACAATATTTATGCGAGTCCTTGCTATTTTATTAGTTTTGTCAATTACTGGAATTCTCTCCTACAGACATAAAAAATATGAACCATTTCATTTTCTATTGTTTGTAGGCTATCCTCAAGTTGTCGCGACGAAACATCGTAAATCGACAATTAAGTCGTAAATCGTTTTCAAATATTTGCGGGAAGTTTTTTTTGTTTTTTTTGTTTTTTTTTGTTTTGTTTTTATCGGTATTGTTACTTCTATAGACAGTTGTAAGCTGACCATAGCTAAACGGTTGGTAGTCCCTTCGTTGTCTACCAACAATTTCATTAACGCTGTCGACGGCGCAATTATTTCCACGGAAAGATGCGCAATGTGAAAACTCACCACGTCTTAGATAAGGTTTGGGTTCGTGGCGCCGCCGGACATTTGCCGCGGCGTGTACCTGCCGAGGATATGCAAAGTCTCAGTTCGACCATAAACTAAACATTTAAGCATTTTTCGTAATTTGCTTTTGATTTTTTCGTCATAAATTACAGTTGGATAAGTAAAAATTACATTTAAAACTCAAAATTCTAAACTTAAATTTTCAAGTTTAAAATTTTTTTAATGAAAATTTCATAACTAAAATTAAAAACTTTCAAATTTTAAATTAAAAATTTTAAACTTGAAATTTCATATTCTAAAATTAAAATTAAATTTAAAAGTTTAAATTTTTTTAATATAAAATTCAAAACTTAAATTTTCAAATTTCCAAATTAAAATTTGTTGTTGTTCTGTTCGATTTTGGACATCTAAGAAGTTAACCTCCGCTTGGCAAATAACATTGGACATGACAATAACCCAGTGGTGCGTTTCTGTAACTTTTCTCGATCGCTTTTCTCACTTTTTCAGTCGATAGTGGTGAGAAGAAAGTTCTAAACCGATTAATCGAAATTAAAACTCTAAAATTACTAAAGTTAAAAAGGTAAGTTTATTTGTTTTATCAAATTATTGTACAAATATTAATTTATTTTAAATTTTTTAGAGAATACTGACTGGGTCGGCTGCTGTTTATAGTTAGTTATTTGTATTGATATTATTTATTCACAGAGTTGGATTGATTGAATATTTTCTGTTGAAAAGCAGTAAACAAATTATCAATTTTCGAAAATGTTAATCAAGTTTATAATCAAAAAAAAAAATATGGATATGGATAAAAATGCACTTACCGCTCAAATGCACATGCACATGCACATTCACATGAATATGTTAAAATTTGTTTCGATTCCATTCATTCTCAGTCAATTTTTGTTTCATTCCATTACAGACTACATTTTACTCGTGTTTACAGAAACATGAATTTAGAACAAATCGACTAGTGCAGAACAAAACATAGTGTCAATTACCTGGTAATAGAAGAAGAAATGTATAAATAATGTGAACTTTATACATTACCGTGTAATGGAAAAAATTAATATCAAGTTTGTTAATTAATTTCATAGTTTATTTTGTTTTAAAATTTAACATGTCTTTAAGGTTACAAAATAATTACAAAAATAAAGTTATTAAGGAATTTTTTTTACTATTTTTATTGAACACAATTCTTAAAGTGTCGTAAACTCAAGAAGAACACAAATTATTTAACTTACATGGTTTTTAAACACTTAAAAAAATGAAAAGAAATTCAAAATCGAACTGAAAGCAAATTTATGAAATAAAATAGAAAGAATGAAAAGATGCCGTTAAAGTTCAGTTATTGCAAATACATAAAAGGATAGAATGCATAAAAAACATTTCCACTAGTTTTTCTTCGGCTGTGCATATATGACAACTTATCTCCATACGCAGTAAGGTACTTTTTGGACATCATTGATCATTTGCTCGCTTATGCGGTAACTTATATTTTTGGAATTTTTTAAATTGTAATTGCATACATTACCAGTTCACTTACGCGATTCTTTATGTTTTCAACATTTACAAATTTTGTGAAATGTACCCAACTTCTTCGCTTACGCGGTATTCAATTTTACTTGAATCATTACCAGTTTGCAAACATGGTAACGAATACTTTCATTGACTCCAAATTCGTTAGAGAATTCATCAATTCCCACTTTCACTGCTGGGTAAGTGCATTTTTATCCATGTCTTCATTTTTTTTATTATAAACTTGATTAACATTTTCAAAAATGGATAATTTGTTTCCTGCTTTTCAACAGAAAATATCCAATCAATCCAACTCTGTGAATAAATAATATCAATACAAATAACTAACTAGAAACAGCAGCCTACAACTTTGCGACCCAGTCAATATTCTCTAAAAAATTTAAAATAAATTAATATTTGTACAATAATTTGATAAAACAAATAAACTTACATTTTAAACTTTAGTAATTTTAGAGCTTTAATTTCGATTAAGTCGATTAATTTGCTTACAGAAACACTTTCTCAAAAGCGTTCCTTTAAAAACGGAATTGGAACGTGGCAAAAATTTTATAGAAACAGTACAAGTAACAGTGACGTAGTTATGACGTAAAATCGACTAAGAAAGTGAGAAACGATTTACAGAAACGCACTACAGAACTCTTAAACTACGGTTGTAATCGCTCGGTTGGACGGACGGTTGAACGGACATCGTTGAATTTACTCAGAATTCGAAGCTGTTCATTTATGCTCGTATATACCACGACTCTTTATGGGTCCTTCAAGTAAGATACCATACCCAACATCGATTTTTTATATTATATAATGTGTAAAACAAATTATACAACACCGAATTGAAACGATATTTTATTCGAATTTTTTATATATTCGAAATTGTGTTTATTTTTTAATAGTTAAAAATACCTTCAAACATTTTAAAATGTGAAAAAAGAAAAATATTCTAGTATATTTAAACTAAAAAAATTTCATAGTAGAAAAATTTCGTATGTATAAGAGTTCGTAGAAAAATAAAAAAAAACAGCAACAAATATTTAAACAATATATCGAAAGTAGTGCATTTCAGATTCTTGTTGTTGTTTACAACGATTAACAATTTATATTAGGCATACTCATATAAAATGCTAACAATCGTATTTTTGCAGCTACACACATTTGTAAAAATCACTTTTCGCTTTGGTTTGAAAAAATCAAAGTTATTTAAAAATCAAGAGACCAAAAATAAGTGAAATAATTGAACTTAATAATGAAATTTACGTCAACGATTTGTTAAGCCTTGAATACTTCAGTAGCGACGGTGGTATTATATTAAACAATCGGTGTGTGGTTGTGTTCCATACAAAACTAATGCGCTAAATTTGCCTGATAAATTTATAAACACCGCGTAAACTTTTTTACTGTATGAAAATACCAGCTGATTTACTTGTTACAATTTTGTAAGGTTAGTTAGTTATACGAGGCTAAAACGAACTTAAATGAGTATGGCTATTGTATATGCTTTTTTCCATTTAAATCGTATTTGTAAAAATTTTTTTTTTAATATTTAAACCTGTAAAATTTTATAATTGTTTCATATCTAAAATTTATTTCCCATAACAATCGAAAATTCGTTTCCGCTTTAGAAAGTAGTGCAAAAAATCGGAAAACATTCTGTAAAACTCTTTGAAAATGTGACTTTCATAGAAATACCCGACCATAGCAAAAATGCTTTGTCTATGCAAAACTCATTATCCACACTTATCAAAAAGTACAAACACAAAACAGAGACCAATCACAAGCAAAAATTGTTAACAAACCAAAAAACACAACCGGAAGTGTCCCTGCCATTAGGTAACATCAATTGAACGATTGTCGTTTCCCGTTTATAAACTAAGAATAAGTTTAATGCATGCGATATTAAAAGCAATGAATGCAATTTTCTGCACTAGTTCCCGGGAAGTGCGACCGACGGACGGGCGGACAAAAGGTGCGTTGGTTGGCTCAGGCGCATTTTGTAAAATTTGTCCAAAAATATGCATTGTCGAGTTTTGATTGTCTTGCAATTAAAGCGAATGCGATTATCGAAGGCGGTGGCAAACCATTCTCAAATGTTGAACTCGGCAGGACACTGCCTCCTGATAATGTCAATACAACATTCATCGACAATAAAACATTAAATCCAACAACGATAAGAATGGCTAATTGTCCGAGGAAGTAGCAGTGGACACAAGTTGCTATCCCGCACCCCGCACCCCGTACCCATACCTTGTGTACCCGTGTAAACCGGTGTAAACCATGTGAACAGATTCTCGCACGACGACGGACGACGGAAGGAAATGTTATCTCTGTGGGTGACTGTGTGTGCCTTATGGCATTGTCTAATCGAATGTTATGTTGAGGTAGAAATCTAAGGCTAATTACTTTTTTATTCTATTTACCTTTTTTAGACAATGTTTATTCAAATAAAAAATTTGAAAGAGTATTGTCGGTTTTTTTTATTGCATTTGGTTTACTTTTGTTGCTTTAGATTTTTTATTTATTTTTAATGATGGTTGGCGAATGGTTGACGTCATATTGTCATATAGGGTAATTATTGAGAGCGTTAAAAAAACTGTTATTTTATTATGGCGGTTGGGGGGAGTAAAATCTTATCCATATTGCCAGGGTATCTTACATAGCTGAATTATTAAGTGCGTTTTAAAAAGTTACTCTGTCGAGGTCGTTTTATAAAAAGACTCACATAAGAAGAACTTGAACTTGAAAAAGGAAAAATTAATGTCTACTTTTTAGAAGTGCAAGTTACACCCCTTCAAAGTTGGGAATAAAATATTGCAGGTTAAAACTGTTGCGATGAATTAAGAAAAATCAGGTGTCATATGAAGGGTACAAGTTATTTGCAATATATGCATAAATATTGAAGTTTTTGACATTTAAAAAAATTTATTGTACATTTTTAGACTTAATATGACAATAAAAGGTCTCACCAAAATTTTAAAATATCTTCAATGTCAAAGAAACCACAATTTTTATATAGATTACTAAAACTGTATAAAGAAAGCGTTAAATTTCAATTAATTTTGAATATTAAAAATATATTTCTGTACACCCGTTGCTTAGTGAAGTTTTAACCCACATACTCGAAAACAAAGTTGGCAACACTTGCCAGAAAACAAAAAACAGCTGATCGGACAGATAGGCGAGTCGATGACCAGCTGTTCGCTATTGTGCTTGCCAATCAGTTTTTTTTTAATTTCACAATTTTTGAGTAACATCATGTTTTTAAATATTTCGAAAATTTACAAATAAAATAAAAATAATCTTAAAAGCATGTTAATAATATTACAAATAGGTTTAAATAATCAAAATACAAAATCACCATGAAACTAATCGATCTGAATGTCGATTGTTTGCTGCGAATATTCTCCTATCTCAACGATGAACAAGATCTGCGTAGTGCCAGTCGTGCCCACGCGCTGCTGTACGCTATTATTGAGGATAATATTTTTTATCGGCGCACGAGGGACTTGCTGCTGACCGGTCATCGAAATTCGCCATGCATTGGAGAAAGGTAGTTATTATTTTTTAATTATGTCTACATATATTTTACGCAAAAATATGCTTTTCCCTCCACAGAACCCAGTTGCCCTTATCGCATGCGTCGCGCCTTAGCATCGCGCGCAATTGGATATCGGGCGTATATCGCGAACACGAATACTTTCATCATCGCGTCATGTTTCCCAGCAAACTGCATCTTGAGCGCGACTTTCTGTACATTACATATGCTGGCTACTTACGGCAATACCGACGTTCGCGCCGAGAACCACTACAACGTCGTTATCAACAGGAAATCGCGACCGGCAACAAATCGGACATCGCCGCTTTTGTCAAGAAACGCGATACGATTTTTGCGGGTCGTGTCTCCGGCAGTTGTTTCATACGCGAGGCGGGCTATATTACCGAACAGCAATTGCACACGCCCAAGGAATATCTGCATTGCGTCGATTTTGCAAGCGATCTATATGTAAGTTCATCGGATCGCTGCGGCAAGTTGTGGCGTCGTGGCGATGAGTTTGGTCTCGTGCACTTGGATCTGCAGAAGGAGCTAAAGCATTCGTACAAAGCGATGAAGTTGAGTGCGAGTGGTGAACGGCTGTTTGGCGGTCTCTATACGGATGTGTGCCGGCGTGCATTGCGCGAAATCGATGTGGAGAGGTGAGTGGTGGCGCTTCGAGTTAGACTAATTTAATAAATGGTTTTAAAACTAAATGCCTATAAGTATACTTCACATATTTGTTATGTACCATGTTCTTTAATTTTCAGCGGCTTCGAGTCCATTCTCAATTCCAATACCATTTCGATATACGATCTCAAACTGAAGGACGAGCACGTCATCTTCACTGCCAACTTTGACACCACCTTTCGAATGCACGATCGCCGCTCGAATCGCGACGAAACCATCTGGGAGGATCCGTTCGATTCGTCGTTCTACTGCCTCGAATATGACGGCCTGTATGCGGTATTGTGCGGCGCTAAATACCACGCACGCGTTAATTTATACGATATACGAGTGCCGGGCAAATATATGCAGTAAGTATTAAACACGTGTTATTATTCTTTATCATATATAAATATAACAAACTTATTGCAGAATGTATTTTCCGGAACGTAGCGATCGCAGCCGAAACCTTAGCCCTAGTTCGCCCGTCTACAGTTTGGCCTGTGATAGTCGTCATCTGTTTGTGGCGACCGATCATAATTTACGCGTTTTTGATTTCAAAACCGACAACGGCGCAAAATGTCGTGATTATAGAAATATTTTCAGCGAGTCTAAGCGAATTTCAAATTATCTTTAGAGCGGTCAAAGCCGGACTCCAATCTTGTTTTCAGGGAACTTAATGTCTTTGTTCTTTATTTTTTTTTGGAAGACATGATTTTTGCTTGGTAAAGAAAACAGCAATTTTCGGAAACCAAGGCGTTACTTCCAAGTGGTTCCTGTCGTTATGTAAAAAATAATGTGCTATTTTATTGGTAGTATTTTATTTTTAATTTGTATTGCTCTCGTTTTTATTGCGTATTTTTAATTCGATCCATTTTTTTTTTATGACTATCTTTTAAGTAAAATATTCCAAATTGGTTTTTATTTTGATTTTAGTAAGAGTTTTTAAAATAAAAGAAGTTATTAAGCTTCTTCTATTATCAGTTATTCTATTTAAATTTTTTCCAAAAGCACTTCTAAGATTTTTAACCATTTATTATTTATACAACTAATACTTAAATTGTTACTCTTAACTTGCGCCATTTCTTAATAATTTGTTTAATTGCTTTTTTTTTGTATAAACAATTAAAAAAAATGTGTTTTAGACTACTCATTGCTGAGAGTGTTGCAAATAGCTCACGTTCAACTCTGTTGTTCAGTTCATGCTACTTGTTGAGCTGAGCGTGCAAACGAGTCGCATATGAGCCTTTTTTTCAACAATTCAGAAATATGTCGTTTTTATTAGAAGGGCCTGGGGAAAAATTAATAAATCTAATTCACTTTTTACTGAAGGTTAAAATAACTACAATTGTACTGTGCAAACACAGTTTTAAAGATAGTTTTGAACTTTAAGTTTAAATCCTGAATAGATAAAGGGAGCATATAACCAAATCGTGAAGAAGCATAAAATTGTATTTTAGAAATTATTTCAGGAATATTATTAAATAAAAATTTTAAGTTTTAAAAATAGATAATTTGAATTATTCTTAATATCAAATATTACAAAATATATAAATAATAAAATAAAAATAATTTTAAAAAATGAACATTATAACCATTTTATAGAAACTTAAAACATAAAAATGTGTTTGTTAAAAATTTAACTATATACATATATACACATATATACATCTTGTTTGTTCAGTATGAGGTCTTGAATATGCGACATTTAATGATATAAATAACAAAACAGTTTTTGAACTTTTAAATCAGTTAATATAAAAAAATTTAATTTAATTTCGGAAAAAAAAATTTATTTAAAAAAAAATATTTCAAAATATAAAATTTTCAAATTAAAAAAAAATGATTTTGGAATTTTCAAATCAATAAAATAAAATATTTTTTATTTAAAATATACAAAAACAAAAAGTTTCTAAATTAAAAAGAAAAAAATGGTTTTGGAATTTTTAAATTAATAAAAAAAAAATTATTTAAAAAATATTTTTGATTTAATAAAAGTATATTAAAATATAAAAAAAAATTCTCAATTAAAAAAAAAATGTAAATCAAATAAAAAATTGTAAGAGAATTATCTATGGCTTTGCCGAAGCTCATATACCCTCCGCCATTTCAGTGACACCACAAAATTTGCTTCTTTTGGCACATAAGTCTATATTATAAGTGTGCGTTGTTCTTATCGGATCACGCCCCTTTTTGGTTTGTAGTTTTGTGTTCCTACCGAAGTGTTAAATACCGAATTTGAACTGGATGTTTGCACTGGAACTATTTAAATTATTTTTATTTTCGCATGTTTGTTTGGAAAGGGGTGGTAGTTTTGGTCCGATCTTGCTCAAATAAGAGCTCACATTCTCAGTTCTTAAACTACGGCTGTAATCACTGGGACAGACGGACAAACGGACAAACGGTTATCGTTGAATCGACTCAGAATACGACGCTGATCATTTATGTATGTATACGTTTGTATACTTTGGAATTTTGCAATTTCAGTCGTAGCCACATTTCAGGACAGGGGGAAGCACAACAACTTAATTACCAACTGCATTCAGTCAGGTCTTCAAATTACTTTGGAAATGACTCCGAGTCGGAGCTGTTTCTATGCAGAGCATTTTTTCTTTACCTTTTTATTACTATTTCTGAACGTTTTTAAACCGTTCGCCGATATATAAACATTTTTACAACTCCCAATAAAACCAGAAACCGTCAACGGAACTTTTCCCTTCTTCGCAAATCGATGTTTATTTATTTAATTGTTTAATTTGTTTTACAACTAGACTTTAACTAACGTGTACAAAAAATGACGACATAGAAATAATGAAAGAAAAATAGTAATACACAGACGACAATTTATATGTATATATATATATATGTATTTATAAGTATATACTCATACAACTAAAGGCGCGCAACAAAAACAAAAAACTATTAAAAAGTTTTAACTATTTGTTTTTATTGCTACATAAACTTACCAGCTACACAAATCATTTGAAAAAGTGGCTTATAAAAAGAAGTTTTTGTTGTTTTTGTTTTTTTTTTTGAGAAAACAATAGAATAAAATTTGTGAAATGCTTTAAAATTAACAATGTTGCTAAACCACGAAATTGTTGCAGAATACAACAATTTTCCAAAAATAAAAATAATGTTAAAACGAAAATAAGACAATTTACCTGTAAATTATGGAAATTTAAATAAATAGTATTTAAAAAGTTACAAAAACTAAACGACATCCAAAATGTGGTTTTGGACAATTTTCAATCAACTTACGAAACTAGCTGTGTGTATGTATGTATGTGTGTGTGTGTGTGTGTTTTTTCGACTTATCCGGGAGGTTTACAAAAGAATACAAATAAAATAATGCATTTAAATATGACTACGTAAAAACTTTGTGCTACTTTTTGCATTTAAATAAATTCAAAAATTTATAGAAAAAACCAGTTAAAAATCGCCCAAAAACAACTAATTTCAACGCAAAAGTTGGGAAAAGGGGAAGATGTGTGTGAATGTGGCTTTTAAACTAAAAACAAAAAACACAAAAAACTCAAATATAAAGTAAAGTTAATCAACATTGTTCTTTGTGCTTGTGCCAGTCGTTTCAACTATCACTGTTTGCATGTTGCGTTGGTGGCGGTGGCTTTGTCGTTGATTTCGATACTGCTGCTGCTGCTGCTGCTGCTGCTGCTTTTGCTGCTACTGTTGATGCTTCTGTTAATGCTTCTGCTACTGCTGATGCTTCTGTGGATGTGTCTACTTTGACAGATGTCGACGACGTCGTCGTTGTGGACGCTGAATTTTGTGCTGTCACCGTCGTTTGTTGTCCAGCGGTCTCGTTAAGCGCTGCCGCAATTTCGCCATTAAATTGCAGCAAACAGCCGAGTGCACCGAAATAGCCTTCGTGCTCGAGAAACAAGCCTTTAGTCTGACCATTTGACCAGAATTCCATGGCGTAGGCGAGCAATTTCATGGAAATCGGATTGACGCGTAGAAAATTGCCAACAAAGACGACCTGTAAACATTAAACGAAATTTCAATTAAACAAAGAAATGAATATAAATTAAACGCCTGAAATCATACCTTATCGATTTTTTCATTGAGCGCGCACATGCGTGCAATCGAACCAATATTATTGGTTATCGTTACCAGGGTAGCATTCGCTAAATCCTCGCGCGAGACCGAATTGCGTTTCTCCTTAATGTGCATTTGGCCGAAACTATGTGCGAGAAAATATAAACATTTTTAAAGCATATTTTTAGACATTTTTCGAAACGAAAAGAAGCGTTTAGAAAACTCACCTTGATGCCACTAAATCACCGGTCAGATTGAAACGATCATAGTCGCCGCCATAAATGTCTCTAACTAATTTATCTACTTTGCGATTGTCGCCTTTGGTGGCAAGCTGGATGGCCTCTTCGAATGAAGTGCAGCCGGTGAGAAGGCAACACAGCCCAAGGAATGTACCGCCGCCTAAACTGTGTAAAGAAAACAAATTTAGGCATTTTTTTAACATAATAAATACTGTACTATAACGATTTATATAAAATGTTCTCCATTTTCAATATTTCGTTGCCTACCACCTTTGAGCACTTTTAAAGAGATAAAGTTTAATGAACACCTACCTTGTGCCCGATACGCGTTTGTAGTTGTCCGGTCCGTAAACTGCTAAAATCGATACGCCCGAACCGACATTGACCAAAATAAACGGATACGGTTGCGAAAAATCAAAAGCGCGCTTTTCGCTCTTCCTAGAAATAAATAAAAACGAAACTTTTTCAAATTTTTAAATATACTTCAGAAAAAACAACAAAAGAAATTGCTTACGAAATTTCGCGCGCATTTTCGTAGTAATAACATTCGGTGCGATTCTGCACCTCCGCAAAGAGTATACCCTTGATCAGCGTGTCGAGCTCATCGAATTTCGCTAGCTTCATGTTGACTTGCTGTTAAAACAAAACAAAACGAACACAAAAATGTTAATCAATCGAAACGATTGAAATGGTTAACAAAAATAATCAAACTCACTTCACGAAAATCATTTTCGAATTTAAAAGCACCGCCACCGGTGGCGCACACCGTTGTCACCAGTTCGGCCATGCCCTTCTGTTTGGCCAATGACAGAAAGTTGCCCATATCGGTGGTCTGAAAACGTATGAAATGCAGTGAACCACGCCTTTTGCGTATCTCGACGTCGTCCATCTGAAATGAGTCACACTCGTGGTTTAAAATTACCCGATAATAGAAATTATTAAGAATTCGATAAAGGGATTCAAATTGGTTTGGTCTGTTTTTTTTTTAGTTCAAATAACTAAACGCAAACGTAAATTAATTTAAAAATGCTAAAATAAATTACTAAGAATACGCAAATTACTGAACAACTGCAACAGAAATTAAAGTCTACGGTCGATTTGCTACTGATATTTAGTTCACTTACTAAATATATGCAGGAAATATTTCTGAACATTTAAATTAAATTAAGCGCTTAAAGACATTTAAAAATGACTTAAGAATTAAGTTAATTAATTACTAATTTTAATTGTTATTTTAGTAATAAAATAATATTTATTATTTAAAGCATACTTTTATTCGTAAAATCGCGACTTCATATGTACTTTCAGTTAGGAAAAATTTGTATTTTAATATTATCTATATATACAAAAATGAATGTTTATTTCTTTATATATACATATCTATCTATCTCTCTGTCTATCTATCTATCTATCTATCTATCTATCTATCTATCTATCTATCTATCTATCTATCTATATATCTATCTATATATATATCTATATATCTATCTATCTATATATCTATCTATCTATCTATCTATCTATCTATCTATCTATCTATCTATCTATCTATCTATCTATCTATATATCTATCTATCTATCTATCTATCTATCTATCTATATATATATCTATATATCTATCTATCTATCTATCTATCTATCTATCTATCTATCTATCTATATATCTATCTATCTATCTATCTATCTATCTATCTATCTATCTATCTATCTATCTATCTATCTATCTATCTATCTATCTATCTATCTATCTATCTATCTATATATATATCTATATATCTATCTATCTATCTATCTATCTATCTATCTATCTATCTATCTATCTATCTATCTATCTATCTATCTATCTATATATCTATCTATATATATATCTATATATCTATCTATCTATATATCTATCTATCTATCTATCTATCTATCTATCTATCTATCTATATATATATCTATATATCTATCTATCTATCTATCTATCTATCTATCTATCTATCTATCTATCTATCTATCTATCTATCTATCTATCTATCTATCTATATATCTATCTATATATATATCTATATATATATCTATCTATCTATCTATCTATCTATCTATCTATATATATATCTATATATCTATCTATCTATCTATCTATCTATCTATCTATCTATCTATCTATCTATCTATCTATCTATCTATATATCTATCTATATATATATCTATATATCTATCTATCTATCTATCTATCTATCTATCTATCTATCTATATATCTATCTATATATATATCTATATATCTATCTATCTATATATCTATCTATCTATCTATCTATCTATCTATCTATCTATCTATCTATCTATATATATATCTATATATCTATCTATCTATCTATCTATCTATCTATCTATCTATCTATCTATCTATCTATCTATCTATCTATCTATATATCTATCTATATATATATCTATATATCTATCTATCTATATATCTATCTATCTATCTATCTATCTATCTATCTATCTATATATCTATCTATCTATCTATCTATCTATCTATCTATCTATCTATCTATCTATATATATATCTATATATCTATCTATCTATCTATCTATCTATCTATCTATCTATCTATCTATCTATCTATCTATCTATCTATCTATCTATATATCTATCTATCTATCTATCTATCTATCTATCTATCTATCTATCTATCTATCTATCTATCTATCTATCTATCTATCTATCTATATATATATCTATATATCTATCTATCTATCTATCTATCTATCTATCTATCTATCTATCTATCTATCTATCTATCTATCTATCTATCTATCTATCTATCTATATATCTATCTATCTATCTATCTATCTATCTATCTATATATATATCTATATATCTATCTATCTATCTATCTATCTATCTATCTATCTATCTATCTATCTATCTATCTATCTATCTATATATCTATCTATCTATCTCTCTGTCTATCTATCTATCTATCTATCTATCTATCTATCTATCTATCTATCTATATATCTATCTATATATATATCTATATATCTATCTATCTATATATCTATCTATCTATCTATCTATCTATCTATCTATCTATCTATCTATCTATCTATCTATCTATCTATCTATCTATCTATCTATCTATATATCTATCTATCTATCTATCTATCTATCTATCTATCTATCTATCTATCTATCTATCTATATATATATCTATATATCTATCTATCTATCTATCTATCTATCTATCTATCTATCTATCTATCTATCTATCTATCTATCTATCTATCTATCTATCTATCTATATATCTATCTATCTATCTATCTATCTATCTATCTATCTATCTATCTATCTATCTATCTATATATATATCTATATATCTATCTATCTATCTATCTATCTATCTATCTATCTATCTATCTATCTATCTATCTATCTATCTATCTATCTATCTATCTATATATCTATCTATCTATCTATCTATCTATCTATCTATCTATCTATCTATATATCTATCTATCTATCTATCTATCTATCTATCTATCTATCTATCTATATATATATCTATATATCTATCTATCTATCTATCTATCTATCTATCTATCTATCTATCTATCTATCTATCTATATATATATCTATATATCTATCTATCTATCTATCTATCTATCTATCTATCTATCTATCTATCTATCTATCTATCTATCTATCTATCTATCTATCTATCTATCTATCTATCTATATATCTATCTATCTATCTATCTATCTATCTATCTATCTATCTATCTATCTATCTATCTATCTATCTATCTATCTATCTATCTATCTATCTATCTATATATCTATCTATCTATCTCTCTGTCTATCTATCTATCTATCTATCTATCTATCTATCTATCTATATATCTATCTATATATATATCTATATATCTATCTATATATCTATCTATCTATCTATCTATCTATCTATCTATCTATCTATCTATCTATCTATCTATCTATCTATCTATCTATCTATCTATCTATCTATCTATCTATATATCTATCTATCTATCTATCTATCTATCTATCTATCTATCTATCTATCTATCTATCTATCTATCTATCTATCTATCTATATATATATCTATATATCTATCTATCTATCTATCTATCTATCTATCTATCTATCTATCTATCTATCTATATATCTATCTATCTATATATCTATCTATCTATCTATCTATCTATCTATCTATCTATCTATCTATCTATCTATCTATCTATCTATCTATCTATATATATATCTATATATCTATCTATCTATCTATCTATCTATCTATCTATCTATCTATCTATCTATCTATCTATCTATCTATCTATCTATCTATCTATCTATCTATCTATCTATCTATCTATCTATATATATATCTATATATCTATCTATCTATCTATCTATCTATCTATCTATCTATCTATCTATCTATCTATATATCTATCTATCTATCTATCTATCTATCTATCTATCTATCTATCTATCTATCTATCTATCTATCTATCTATCTATATATCTATCTATCTATCTATCTATCTATCTATCTATCTATCTATCTATCTATATATATATCTATATATCTATCTATCTATCTATCTATCTATCTATCTATCTATCTATCTATCTATCTATCTATCTATCTATCTATCTATCTATCTATCTATCTATTTATCTAGCTTTCTTTATATCCATCTTTGAGTTTGTAATTAATTGTTAATTAATTACTAATTTTAATTGTTATTTTAGTAATAAAATAATATTTATTATTTAAAGCATACTTTTTTTCGTAAAATCGCGACTTCATATGTACTTTCAGTTAGGAAAAATTTGTATTTTAATATTATCTATATATACAAAAATGAATGTTTATTTCTTTATATATACATATCTATCTATCTCTCTGTCTATCTATCTATCTATCTATCTATCTATCTATCTATCTATCTATCTATCTATCTATCTATCTATATATCTATCTATATATATATCTATATATCTATCTATCTATATATCTATCTATCTATCTATCTATCTATCTATCTATCTATCTATCTATCTATCTATATATCTATCTATCTATCTATCTATCTATCTATCTATATATATATCTATATATCTATCTATCTATCTATCTATCTATCTATCTATCTATCTATCTATCTATCTATCTATATATCTATCTATCTATCTATCTATCTATCTATCTATCTATCTATCTATCTATCTATCTATCTATCTATCTATCTATCTATATATCTATCTATCTATCTATCTATCTATCTATCTATCTATCTATCTATCTATCTATCTATCTATCTATCTATATATATATCTATATATCTATCTATCTATCTATCTATCTATCTATCTATCTATCTATCTATATATATATCTATATATCTATCTATCTATCTATCTATCTATCTATCTATCTATCTATCTATCTATCTATCTATCTATATATCTATCTATCTATCTATCTATCTATCTATCTATCTATCTATCTATCTATCTATCTATCTATCTATCTATCTATATATCTATCTATCTATCTCTCTGTCTATCTATCTATCTATCTATCTATCTATCTATCTATCTATCTATCTATATATCTATCTATATATATATCTATATATCTATCTATCTATATATCTATCTATCTATCTATCTATCTATCTATCTATCTATCTATCTATCTATCTATATATCTATCTATCTATCTATCTATCTATCTATCTATCTATCTATCTATCTATCTATCTATCTATATATATATCTATATATCTATCTATCTATCTATCTATCTATCTATCTATCTATCTATCTATCTATCTATCTATCTATATATCTATCTATCTATCTATCTATCTATCTATCTATATATATATCTATATATCTATCTATCTATCTATCTATCTATCTATCTATCTATCTATCTATCTATCTATCTATCTATCTATCTATCTATCTATTTATCTAGCTTTCTTTATATCCATCTTTGAGTTTGTATGGTCACTGTTTAAATTTGTTGTAGAATCAGTTTAACGTCCACCGTCGTAACTCAGAACCGGAAAGTTCCGCTTACTTAATAACTTACACATATTTGTATTCAAAACGTAATAAATTACTTTTATTATAAATTTTATACTTTTTTTAATAGTTTTATTTTTATTTTAAAAAACATTTTTTTTGTTTTTTTTTGGTAGTCTCCAAATGAGACCATGTTTAAGGGGAGTCATCACCTTAGACCATACCTAATATTAAAAAATATCATCCTTTTGAAAGGGAAAGAAATTTACAATGAAAAAAATCTTCTCAAAAGAGTAATTTTAAAAT
This sequence comes from Suillia variegata, assembly GCA_949127995.1. Taxonomy (NCBI): domain Eukaryota; kingdom Metazoa; phylum Arthropoda; class Insecta; order Diptera; family Heleomyzidae; genus Suillia; species Suillia variegata. The sequence goes on from OX421845.1 coordinate 8,271,790, forward strand.
GGTCCTCAACATGAATCCAAAACTTAAATTTTAGGCAAATGCTTTTTAATCGCTTAAAAATTAAAGTTTCAATATCAAAGAGCGATAAGTACAAAGCCTATATTTATACATATGTATGTTTACATACATATACATATGTATATGAATTGAAAAATCAAATGATAATCCGATTAACGAGAAAGTATTTTGACGTTACAGAACTAGTTAGAAACGAATTCATGGAAATCTAATTAATTGGTTGAGAAAGTTGACATTGCATTAAAAACTAAATTCAGAACAAAATTTAAATAAACAGAAGTACAAAGTATTAACTCAAGCCAAATCGCAATCAAGTGTAATGTCCAATTATCAAAACCTATCAACGTCAATCGAAGTTGTCGTGCACGTGTAAATAAACTTCGTTCATAAATACGTAAATTTGCTTCGTTTTTTTCTTTCTTTTCAAACAAAACTAAGAGTCAAAAAGTCAATGAATGCGTTCGTTCAAAAAGCTGCAAAAAATTGACGAAACAAAACACAACACAACAACAACAACAACAACCAAAGAAGAAGCTAAAGCAACACAGAAAACTGTCAAAGCAAAGCGAATGAAATTAAATGTTTTGAAATGCAAATATTTAACTTTTTAAGTACCAACGACCGACAAAATTAGTTGCCAAACTACAACACAACAACAACAACAACAACAACAACAACAACCACAAAATGCAAATAACAAAAACAACAACAAACGAATGACACTATGCGCGACGACTAGAGCAAAGGGCAAACTTAAAAAAGCAATAACAACAAAAAGGCGTTTTCAAGCCGAGCTAATTTAAATTGTTAAAACGAAAGACTTAAGAAAAAAACGTATGTAGTTAAAAAAAAGAAGAAAATCAAAAATAAATTAAGTTAAAAAGCAAGCAGAGCAGGGCAGGGCAGGGCAGACCAAAATGTAAACGACGGACGCATTTAAGTGAAGGTCAAAACTACAGATGCAACAACAAATGAGCGTATACTATAGCAGAAAAAAAAGAAACAAAATGCGTGTTGGCTGCGGCTGGCGGCGTATTACAACATGTCTGCGCTTACAACAACAACAACAGACACTGAGCAAAGCAAATAATGCGAATTAACAACTTTTTTGTTTGTTTATCTCTTTTTTTTATTGCTGGTCGATTGCTAAAATACACAAAGAGAGACTATTCGAAATATTTTAAAAATAGCTCAATATCCTGTTTCGAATTCCGAATAAAATACGTGAACAAAAGTGTAAACATTAGATTAGTACTAAATATTATTATAGTACTAAATATTAGTAAAGCTTCAAATGGTAATAAAAAGTAATTAGTATTAAATTGCATTTAAGTACTGAAAGATTATTTTAGCACAAATGAGTATTTAAGTCTTAGATAGTATTTTAGTACTCAATAGTATTTTGGTACAAAAATTTTTAGTACTAAATAGTATTTAAGATCCAAACATTATTTTAGCACATTAAATAATAAGGCACTACTTTAACTGCTTTTAATACAGCAATTACTCTAGATACTCTAGTAGATATCAAAATCCTTGCGAATATCAACAACATTTTTAGTGCTAAGGAGATGCATAAAGTTGGATATTTACCTGCAAATGCGTGTCCCGATGTCCGGTCTTGCCATAGGCGGAATTCTTAGTTAAATAACGCCGAATATTGCGCAAGATTTCGGCTTCTTGATCCTGTTCGTCGGGCGTTATATCCTTCGGTTCGAAGTAGACAAGCTTCGTCAGGGTGCCACCAATGTCCATGCCAAACCAGGGCATTGCTACAAAAAATGCAAAGGAAAATGATTTTATTAAAGAAAAATTCATTGTTTACAAATTTTATAGTTCGTAAACTTATTTTTACTCTGAAATAAAGTGTCAAAATTTGTACTAAACAATTATCGGAAAAACCAAATATTTTACTTTTTTATATTGTATAATGAATTAGGGTTCTTTTTTGTACTAAATTAATTAATTTTTTTAGCTCGAAACTTATAAAAATGGTCAATTCTTATTTGAGCCATTATAAATAATCAATGAAAGGTTCATAACCCTAAAAAATAATCAAGTCTAGTACAAAAAACCCAAACAAAATAAGTTGATAGTACTTAAAAGCAATTCGCTTCTACTGGGCGCATTTTCCAAAGAAGCTTAAGTCGAAAATGAATTTTTGTATTCAATGTCTTTACAAACTGCAGTTGAAATTATTGAATATGATTTTTTATTTATTCGCATTTGCTTTTCTTTTAATTTTTTTGTTTGTTTTTGCTTTTTAAACTGTCGCGCGTCGTTATTTTTGCAAAACAAACAAAGTTGACATAAAATCGCCTGATTTGCAAAAAAAAAACAAAAATTTTAATACAAAAAATATCAGTATGTATGTATGTATGTATGTATGTATGTATGTATGTATGTATGTATGTATGCTTTTAATTCAATAATAAGGTCGAACGATATTTCTTGAAAGAAAAGTTGGGATTGTTGTGTTTTTTTACATTTTTTTTTTCAATATTTCGCAGTTATGAGTGTTGAAATAAGTACGAGACAGACGGTATGGCGGCATTCTGAATTAATATGCTGCATTTTTTGTGTAAGGGTAAGCAAATTTTTTCAATTAAAAACCTTAAAATTAAAAAATCAATTTTTTAGTGCTAAAAGCAATTAAAAGTGCTAAAGACCATTTATGATACTGTTTGATGTGTTAAGTTTAAATACTAAACTAAGTAGTTAGTAATAAAAAATATCCAGCTAACATTAAGCAGCGCTAAAATAATGTTCAATAATGAATTCATAACGATTTGTAAGCAGATTTTACAACAATATTCATGAAATTCAAAACCGAGTTGTAAAAAAAAGTACTAAAACAATTTGAAAGACTTTTTCAATCCAACAAAAAATTATATCCTTAAAATGGTTTAACAAAGAAGTACTAAAAAAATATTTCATTTATCACTCGACCTTAAATTTTATTATGGGTGAGATAAATGTTTACAAACTTGTTTAATTACTAGAAGAAGTTTCAGTACTTATTTAAATTTGGTATTAAAAATGTAATTGTTGGTACTAAAACAATTAAAGTGCTACATTGTTTTTTAGTACAAAAATGTTTCGTATAATTTCAATTTATATGAAACGTTGCTTATCCAGTCATAATACCTGTGCGCAATAACTCCAGAGCGACACTCAACTGCATTAGATAAGCGCACACACACTCGCAAAAAACAACAACAAAAACAAAAACCGAGATTACAATACGCAGTTAATACGAAACTCAATGAAATCCTTGCGTAACGCGTTTTATTTGTTTATTACTTTAATTTATTTCTTTACAAACTACGCGGAAACAAAATTTCGCTAACTCTGCTGCTATCGAACAATCGACAATCGGCGATTTAAATCAATCAGAGCGGCGGGGCGGTCTGATCGTATGATTTCAAAAATTTAAATAAAAATGCAATTCACAATCATGCGCGAATTGTAAAACGACATTACAACGAACACGAGTGGAGCGAAAAAATATTAAATAAATGAAGTTCAAAGAGGTTGTAAAAAAACAAACAAACAAATAATTAATTAGTTTAGTAAGACAAATCACGTAAATGATATAATTTCGAACATGAATACAACAAAATTGCACACAAAATGAATTTAATCGCAACAAGAGCAGCCAACTTCAACACGTTGATTGACACGACTAATTCAATAATTGGTAGGGACAAAAAATACAAGTGCAAAGAATCGCCTATCCGCACTCCCCCCACCCCCCAATCCACCACTTAGCGACAACACTCAAATACGTATAGATGAATAATGCCTTTTGATATTGGCAATTGAAAAATTTTCAAAAACTCGACTAAACATTTTCGTTATCAATTCGAATAGAATAGAAAAAAAATAAAGAATTCCTTATCATATTGAGGGGAAAAAACAATGAAAATATAAACGAAAAAAAATTAATTGGTCAGCAAAGATAGGCGGCGGCAGGTTCTCCTCTGCAGCTATTTATACTCGTATATGAAGTTTCTACACTAAGCAAAAAAACTCTACACTACCCGACAATAATATTTAAATTTAAAAAACTTCAACTTTTTTCGATTTTAATTGAAGCAGTCAAATTGCCGGGTACTATTTTAAAGCAACAAAATTTGTTAATGAAGAAATACAAATCAAATTAAATGGTATGTGAATCCATTGAGTCTACTTTTTGAGTGTATTTTATTATTATTTTTGTTATTTCAATAAAAACTTAAGATAGACAAAACCAAATAGAATAAAAAATATGAAATCAATTCAGTTATTTAACAACTTTTAAAAGAATTCTTTTAATTTACAATAAATTGTAATCATTTTATATGTGAAAAAGTAAATTCATTTAACAATTCATTTGACAAATTTATTTGAATTTTTTAATTAAACATTTTAAAATTTGTTAATTGTCTTAATATAAAAATAATGAAATTAATAAAAACTTTAAGCGAAAACTAAAATTTGCACATACATTTAATAAAATTTAAATTCCCGAGTGTATACAGCGAAGAATTCTGCCGCTAATCGAAAACGACAAAAGTCAAAATGAAGCAAAGGTAATCGCGATTAAATTCGCTTAATGGAATTTACAACCAAATTGAATTCGGCAATTGCTGGATTTCTACTCCAGCTTTAAGTCGCATAAATCAGTTGAATAATGCATTAAGACAAATGGTAAAATTAATTTTGAAGAAAAAGAAAATTTAGTCTGTTCATTTTCAAAATACCAACGACATCAACACGGTTCAAAGACTCCGATTCGAAAACATCAAAATGTCCCAATTCGAGAAAATAAAAATATATGAAGAAAATTAAAAAGAAACAATTTCAACTTTAATAGCTAAATGGAAGCTGTTGAAATAAGTTTTGAAAATAACAGACAAATTAAAAAAAACGAAATTTTTTCCACAAATAAAAAAAAACACAAAGATTCTTCTACTTGAAAAAAATGTATACGAATATTTCAGTTTCAATTTAAAAAAGTACTTAAATTAAAATAAATACTAAAATACCAAAATAAAAAAGTTGAACATACATGGTGACCTAAATTCCAGGGTTGCAAAAAAGCTCACACACGACCCACTCGTACCCAATTAAAAACCTTTATCCAGTTCAAGAAAAGGATAAAAAAAACCTTAAAATATATTTAAACGCTTTTATATTGTATTTTAAACTTAATAATTGTTGAGATAAAATATTTAAACAAATACAACGGACAGTTTTTTATTGTTTTTGTTGCTGGCTAGAACTAATATTGTTATCAGTAAACTTTAACCTGAAATAAACAAAAATCCCATAAACAAAAGATATTAAACATTAAAAAATATTATTATTCAGTTTGCGATAAAACTTTTAATTGGCTTTTGAGAAATAAAATCAAAGATAAATGTCTCACATTAAGCTGGATTGAAAAACCTAAGTTTGACCTTTAAAAAATTAGTATTTATATTTTTAACTGGAAGCTACAATCAATTTAGGGTTAAATAATTGGGTTTCTCGAATGTCGCATGGCCAAATTGAAATGGGATTTCGGAACAATTTCCTTAAATGTCTGATAAATTTCTCTAAGGTAAAGAACACATTTTTTTTAGTATACTGCACAAAAAAACTCAAAACTGATTTTAATTACGATAAAGAATCCTGGCAAGATTCCTAATTTGAAACGAAAGTTTCTTCCAAGCTAACGAGGATTTTTTGTTTTTTGAGTATTATTAATTTCCGAATTGAAATTGAATAAGCGATTTCTAATCGTGGTCGAACCACGATTTAAGTGTCCTCCAACCAAATTTCCCGCCAACACATATTGATCCACTCTTGTGGCTTATCCAAAAAGCTAAAGATAGATAAGGAATTGCTTCGCTTACACATATACGCATCATCGCATTGGTCAGCAGGCGCGGTGGCGGCAGCGTTTGTTGTCGTCGTCGTCGTTGTGTTAGTTGGACAATTTCGTCGGCAATTTCTTCGGCGCCCGGCAACTCGTGCTGGCAACGAGACCGCCGTTGAACCGGCAGCAGCGGCATCATTGACGCTGTTGTTATCAGCAATTGTCGTCGTCGGCATCGTCGGCCTCAACGCAGTTTCATTTTTAATTTTATTATTATTTGCGTTAGTCGCGGAGGCATTGGCGGCCAAACGCCACGCAGTACGCCACGAATTTCTTTTTGTTTGCATCGAGGGCGAAACTGCACCACTGCCGCTGCCATTACTAACGCCGTTACTAGCAGCAGCAGTAGCGGTTTTCTTATCGAACGAGGAGTAGCCGCCGCTGTAGGAATTTTGCAATTTGAATATTTTCAAATTGATTGAATACTTGGAATCACGCGTAGGAACTTTCATTTTCACAAAGTTTCGCTTCGAAAAGTGGCGATTTCTTACTTTATTATTATTAGTATTGTTTTTTTTTAATAAATTAACGATTTTATTTAATTAAATATAAATTGTCTAGAAATTTTTGTATATCACAGTTTTGCGTTTTTATATTTTTAATTTTTATATTTTTTTTTTTTAAATGTTAATTTATATAAAAACTTCCTTTTAAATTTGTTTAATTTTAATAGAGTATTCAAAAAAAATGGCCCGAAACGATCACACTACAAAATAATATTAAAACGTTAAAATCTTTAAATATACCGAAGAACAATCAAAATTCTTCGGTTTCCGCCGAACGAGCGCGCGCGTTGACTGGCTGATCGTGACCGTTTGTAATCGAGCGTAAAAAACGTTTGAATGAGTTTGGTTTGCTTTCGTTCGTTCATTCGTTCGTTCGTTCGTTCGCGCGATCATTCGTTCATCTGCCGACAGACCGCGTTAAGTGTAAGCTTCAAGATAAGACAGAAACAAATCGCGAAATTAGCTTATCGAAGCTTAGAGTAAGCTAAAAAAAAAAACGAAAAAAAAGAGTGAAAATAAGATATAACATAAAGAGAGAATACACACAGGCTGGGTAATTTTGCGCTCTCTCTCTCTCTCTCTCTCTCCAACTGATCGCAGTCGCTTAATTTTAGCGTTATTATGCTAAGTTGTCGGTTTTTGTGTGTGTTTTTTGTTTAGAGACAATTGCTTTGAAAAGTTATTGACACAGTGGCTTCAATAATTTCAGACATCTTTTATTTCCTCATTGTGACGAAACAAACAAATTATTACAAAACATAAATTTAAATTGCAAACATTTCAATAAAATCAAAAACGAAAAGGTTCATTTAACAAAATTAAAATTGCTTCTTTTTTCGTATTAAATATAAATTTTTGTATTTGAAATATTTTTGTCATTTTAAATAGAGAATTTCTTATCGTAATTTTTTTTTTTTTATTGAACATTTTATTTTGTTGATGTTGGCGTTTTTTGAGAGCGCGAGAATACTAAAATTATTTATTCGGTACTGAGCGGATATTCTAAAAACAAAAAACCTTACAATTATTTTTTACGTTTATTTTGTCTTATCAAAGAGTTTAGAGAAAAATAAGAAATTATAGTCGGTTCCACTAATTATTAAAAGTGCACCACAGTATTAGAGATATCTTGGCATGCACCTTCATCGCATACTTACTTGGGCGAAACACATCAGCACCAAAGTATCTCATAGAAGACTTAAAACAAGAGGGTTACACTGGCTTCTGAACCGCCAATCTAAGTTAAAATTGGATGAAAAAGTTCTGTTCTACATGGTCATAATAAATACCTATGGAATCCAATTATGGGGAAAATCTTTAGAGAGCACAGTCAAAAATTTTACGAATAATTGGCAATTCTCGCTGGTATATACAAAATGTTTACAAATTTTGTACCAAATATCTCCAAAGGTTCGCAAAATATCGTTTCAAACAAGAAATACATATTTTCTGCAATAGTGATCAATAAATACTAATCAGCATATGAACAATAAGTCAGCAAAATTTAACTCAATATCTCGTAGCGGTTCTTACGTTAACGTCTTAACAAGAAATGATGACAGGCGGACAAACAGGTGGATATAGCTAAATCGACTCATTTATTTATTATCTTAAAGAATATATATAATAAACTATCTTGAGTATTTCGCTATTTGCCTAAACGCAATATGGAAAAAATCCCGTTTATGGAAAACAAAAAAGCAATCTTCAAAATCATCCGATCAGTTTGTTTAACAAATCGACACAATGTTCGATGCGCCGCTCCACGAAATTAAACGAGAGCGTCGGAGGGGCGAAACAATTTCAAGTAAATCATACACGCGCGCCCGCAAAATTCAAACTAAAAGTTTGTATTTAAAAAAAAAAAAAAAAGTAAATAATTTGTGTGTAAATATTTGAAAAACGCTTGCGAAAAAATTCAAATAAGAAATGAACTTTAAACAGGTTTTTTCTTGCAAAGCCAAGAACGAACTATTAAAGAGCGGGAGAGAGTAGTTGTGATCGATCGATCGCCGTGAGCACACAGTAGAGGGCAGGCGGCAGGTGTATGTTATGTTAATAATTGAGCTTGTCCTCGTAATCGTAGCTTAAGCAAAAATAATAGTTCAAACAAGAGCCAACACAAAAAAAGTAAATAGGACAAAAAACAAAAAGAAAGCGCGACCATTACACACAAAATACGAATACACGGTGACAAGAAGAGCTTTAGAGCAGCTCATATGCGAACACGCTCTTCTCACTCTCGCTCTTTCTTACCAGCTCTCCTCGTTTATTGCATTTTCTTTGGATAATGCTTTGTTTTGTGTAAGATTTATATTATTTTCTCTACAAAGCAAATATTTTATGTATCTTTGTTTATGCGGCGTGCAACTGAACTTGTTGCTAAGTTTTGAGCACAAGAGAAAGCAAAATTCCCTGCATTACTTTTGACGCTCTTAATGGCGCACACTCTCCGTCTTTCGCTTCTCACTCCTTTGTTTGGAGTATTTGCATTTGTTGCTGAATTTGTACTTTGGATGGCGGCGGAGCGGCCTTCAATAAAAATTTTAATTACAAATTATAAATAATTATTTTGGAAATATTTTCAATACATATTTGTAGACCTTCCAGTCGCGAAATTTTTGTTTTATGGTTGTGGAAAATTTTTGTGTGTCCGGTATTGATAAGGCAGTAGCCGCAATACATACATATAAAACACAAGCGAACAAAGGAAATCGTTTTAATTTGAATATTAAATTGCATGTTAAATAGTTGAATATTTTATTTGCAATAAAAATATATACAAATAAAAAACATTTATTGAATTCTATAAACAAATTTTGATTAAAATCGAGAAATTCAACTATTTCAAAGAAGAATGGCTTGATAAACCCTTTATTTGCTTCTATAAAATTTTAACTCCTCATATTAACTCCCTCGCCTAACATCATCTTCCCCTGACACTCCTCCTCCAAATTTCAATCTTTGTATCAGTCTTAATAAATTTAATAAAGATAATATTTGAATTGATTGTTTTAGCAACAAAACTGTCACTTTTTTAGTACAGAGTTTTAGTACAGACATCAGCAGTTTTTTATATGTTTTATTTTAACACAACTTTCGCTTTCGACCGCGAATATTTTTTTTTCTTACACAAGCACTTGTCAATGTGTAAAAAAAACATTTTACAGGCGTTCTGCGCTAAATAATCCAGATCAAAAGAGGCGGCAGCTGCAGCGGTCGCGACAGTGGGAGAAATATAATCACGCGTGATTCAAGTTATAGTCTGATGCATGCGAGACATGCCGCGACTCGCCGCGCCATAACGGGGAAAAAACAATAACAAACCAAAACAGGCTGACGGCGCCGCATACAGTTCCAGATTTCTAGAGATATTGTGGCGGACGTGCGAATTACAAATCACGCCACTTCATTTGTTGACGCAGCCGCCAACGACGACGACTTTGCCATAATTTTTGGGGCGTGAACTTACACGCGATGCAATGAGTCACACACAAACACACACAGTGATGGCAAAACATTAAAACGAACAACTTAATGTAATATAATGATAAAGCAGACAATAAAAAATTATGAATTTTATTACTATATTTTATATTTATCTGTAACATTTAAGAAGCTTTAAATCAAAAACGAATAAATCCATTAAAAATTTTGTTGAGAAAACACAAATTGATCAGTTTATGTCTTCAAATATAATCTCAAAAATATTTTATAAGATCTTAATTTTAAATCAATTCTATTAAGGACCTTGTAATGCTGGAAGAATAACCCTTTTTAAAAATTCATGACAATTGACAACGTTTCTGCTGAGATAGAGGTTCGAGATTAAGCGCTAGAGCATACATTTTTTATTTTTGGAATTATTCTAACATTTTGTATCTCGAACGAGAGGCAACAAGAATGATCCGAGTGCAGGCGAAAAAGTCAGAATTACAATGTGGAAATTTTCTTGTTTATCGATAAAAATCTTTTACAATATATATAGACAGCAAATATCAAAACATCATTGCGAAACCGGTTTAGGTTAATTGTGTATATCTCTCTCTTTCCCTCTTACTCTTCAGATTTCTCTCTTCTCACAAGATTCGAATTCTCCGAGTCTTCTTTATTTTAACAAAAAATATTATAAAACGTAATTAAAATAATTATAATAAAAACATTTAAAGCCAAAATTTTGTTGCAAGTTATTAACCCATTATGTCTTTGGATGCAATTTTTGCGAATTAAGACTATAACTTCAATATTCCTGAAAATATCGTAAAAAATGGCATGACGGATTTAAGCCCTCCTTAATACATTTCATAAACCTCATTTGTCTTGACTATAAAGGGGGCTAACTTGCACCCGAGCACACATTTTTTTTCGAATTGGTTTTAAATTAAGTTGAAAAAAATCGTTATACTAATGATACAAATTTTATGTTTAAAAGTATATGCCATAATTTCAGCATATTTTTTTGTCAAGTGGCTTAAGTTAAAAACTATGTTTTTTAATAATTTTTTTTTTTAAATACTTTTAAAAAAAATTCACCGATAAGTAAACTCACCCTTTGCCAATTGCGACTGCAGCGCTTCTGCGCTATGTTCTGCGTGTTCATCTTGCGGCGCTTGCATTGTGCCACTTGCGCTTGCGCCCACTGTTTTTCGAAAAAATTAGGTTTTGAAAAATTATACTACTACGCGACAATATGACGGCGACGGTTTTTGAGGCGGATGATTGATTTGGTGATAATAAATGCCAAAGCCAAAATAAAAGTATAACAAACGGAAAAAAACTGCTTTTCTGCTTTCACTTGCGGCGGCGAGCGATTCTTATCAGTAGAAGAGTGTGTGACTCAACTCTATTGTTGTGTTTGCTGTTGTTGTTTTTGTTCACTTTACCCGCAAGTAAAAATTGCAGCAACAGCAAAAATAAGTGCTCTCGTGATAATGATGATGGCGCAGGGTCGGACAACAGCGTCGTTGAGGGCGAGCGGAAAGGAGTGCGTACAAGAAAAATAAAACGAAAAGAAAATATTCAAGGCAACACAAACACACTTTTTCGTTTTTGGACAGACAGACACACGGAAAATGTGAAAATCGTTATTGTTTTTCTTCACGTTCGGATTTTGTTTCTTTTATGAAATTCTTTTCGATATTCTAATTAACTGTTTTTCTTATTTTATGAATGAAATGCAATTATTTACTTTTATTGAAACAAATTTCTAAATTTCTGCACCTGACCAGAGAAGAAAGCCGAGCGGATATTTTCGTAGGTGGCTAGCCGACCAAAATCGTATGTTGCGGCGATAATCGACTGAGGCTGAAGTTTTTTTTTGCGTCGGCGATTGTTAAAAATCATTTTTAGACAATTTGTCTAAAATGTTATAAGTTATATATTTTAGCCATTAATTTATATAAATATTTGTTTTTTTTTATTTAAAACATCTTGTTCTAAAATAATAATAATAATAATACATATACAAATTTTATATGTTTAATCTCTTTTAGTTTCTCAACTAAAAAAAGATTTTGTTAGTAAGTTCTGAAAATGTCTTTTAAAGCTTTCAATAGCTTGGTTTAAGAATTTTTTCAAATCTTTGACGAATAAAGCATCGTTCTACTAAATGATTGATTGAAAATTCCACTGTATTCTATTATAACCTCCTCGTTAATAATCTTATTAAGTATTAATGTTTTTGTACTCAAAATATATTCGAAAAAGTGTTAACATTATTTATCCAAACATTTTAATCGTTTCAAGATATGTTGTTGAAATAAATTATTAGCGGCTTAGATAAAATTTAGCATAGTTTTTCGGCGCGCCGATTATCCGATGTTAACAGAACTTTTCGACGGCTGAGTGGGTAATGAATTTTGTCAGCGGTGTGGCTAAGCCGATTCCGATTCGGCTTGTTTTTTTGCACAAGACTGTGGTAATAAGTGTTGCCACTTCCACATCATGTATATGAATGCGAAGGAAAATATAACTTCTTGGGAGATTTTTGGAAATGTAAAGTATTATTTATATAAGTTGTATTATATATAAAACCGTCAAAAGTTATTATTGCTCCTATTTCTAACAAGTTAATCGAACAGTAATATTTACATTAAAAAGTTGTATTAGTTTTGTACATATGTATAAAAACGGCAGTTTTTTTCATGCTATATAATTCTTTTAGAAAATTAAATTTAGCAGTTTATTCAAAAATAAGCTTTTGATACATAAGTATCTCTCGCTTAGGTAAATACTATTTACAAGATTTCTATTTAAGAGCCTACAACATTAGTGCCCATTGGCTTTACTACCTCCATCTTTAATCCATCATACCGATATCTGCATAATTGTTCAAGTTATAGACACTTAGAAAAATATTGTACATATTTAAACTTAATTCGTAATTTATCGTAAAAGATTATATGAAGACATATAATAAGTCCAGTTAGATTATAGCAGATTACTTCGTATTTGATGTATCATTCGTCAACCTACCTTTCAACATTTAATCCAAAAAAAAAAATATTTCGATGTCTCTACAAATCAAAACTTATCAAAACAATAACAAGTCAGTACATATAAAGTAACTTAAAAAACGCTCGCTTGGATTGTGTAACTCTTTTGACTTATTTTTATTTTATTAAGCTTTTTACTACGTTTCTCTTTACAACGCCAAATGCCTTTCTTTAGTTAACAAATGAAAGCAATCATCTTTTTCCTCAACCTGCTCCTCAATCATCCAAGCAGAGCGGCGTTAGCTCCAATTCCACTTCCATTGCTTATGAGTGCGACTTGTAATCGCGGATGTGGTAGACCACCCAAGCGGGCACAATCAAGAGCGAAGCGCACATGCCACCACCCAGAATCAATTTCTCCTGCGAAAAATAAAATTAACAAAATTACTTTTAAGGATTTTACAGGGTGCGCAACATTTATGCGTTTACGTAATGCGTTTAATTTTTTTTGTACTAGGCTGCTCGTACTTTTGACACCTCTTTTCGTTTGCATCTACTTACGGCTGAGGAAACGTGCTTGGTGGGTGGACCTGCGACGGCAGATTGACAACGCTTTTGCAAGGCGTTGCGAATGGCTGGAACCAGCAGTCGAGCGGCGCTATCACGGAACATTTTCTTGCAGTTGAAGATTTTTTGGGTTCAATTGTAAATCGAGGAAAATCGTCGAATCGGGCGACGTAAAATTCTCAACATGAAGTTGGTCGCTATAAGAAAATGTCGAAAGTTGCGGCGAATTGGAATAATGCAATAACATCCAAACTATTCCACATATCCCCACACAATTTTTTTCACTTTCCAAAGTTATTCAAACAAATTCAAATAAAAAAAATAATTTCAAATTAAAAGTAAAAAAAAAATTCAAACATAAAATCAAAATAAAAAAATATTAAATAGAGAATAACATTTTGAACTTTAAATCCGATTCAAAAAACAAAATTATGAAATAAAACACAAATTCTACGCGATATTTCAAATTTTATTTATAACTTTGTTATAAAAGAATACATGCAATTAAAAATTATTTATATTTTTTTTAAATTTTAAAGTCCGTTCAAAAATATTCTTTGTCCCGAACAGACTTCAGCAGTTATTGTAAATATACTACAATATTTACGGTAATCTTGTTTACAATCCAAAGGTTTTATGTTTTAAACCTTAATTTATACTTTTGCAATTAGACGAGAACACTCTCACTTGTCTACTCATAAGCATCCTCTGCGAAATCATCATCATCGTCATCATCTTTTTCAATATCATAAGAACAAACATTGTCATCATCATCACCACTTTCATACTGTACATCTGCTGGATGCTTAGCATCTGTAATGTCACGCCCAATTTGTTGACCGCCTTTTTTAAAGATAGCAAACTTGTTAAAATAGTGCATGCGACCCTTGGCCTTGACGAGCGCTTCTAAAGATTGCGCATCCACACCCACAGTCAAATTAATACCTTGAGCCATATGTCTTGATTGGACGAATTTCCAAAGGTGTACACGAAGTTGTTTGTTATGCATTTGCAAACGTTTTAGTGCCGCGCGTGGATTGTATCGGCCGCCGGGAATTGGAATAAAACAGCGGATGAATGTCAATTGATCGTCGGTCATCAAACGCAAGCGTGCACTAGACCATGGCGCGCGATAATCTTTCGTGACAAAACGCTGCATGAGCTTTATGGCATTCGGCGACGAGAGCATAATCTGCAACACGTGCTGTTTGTTCATTTTTGCTCTTTTAAGTAACGATATTAAGTTTGCTTTGGCAAGCGCTGCTTTAAAATGCAATGCAAAAGTATCCTTGTACTTTGCTGCTATAAAACCTTTCGAATTAGACTCATCAAATATGATGCAAGAACTTTCGAGTTTTATTTTTAATCTCTCTTCTTTGGAAAGTTTTGGAGGCTTCGGCCCAGCTGCAACGAGTTGGCTTTGATTGTAATCGAACGTTTTCTGATTTGATTCTGTAAGATCTATAATCACAGGACATTGCTTGCCGATAGTTGGTGGTGGTGGTGCTTTCAGTTGGTTGGCTGTTCTTGTGGAAGATTGTTGGCTAATAATAGGTGGTGGTGGTGGTTCCGGCATTCCGGTATCTTCATTAAGCACGGTGGAACTAGGTTTTGAAATGACAGGTTTGTTTCCTCTTTCAAGCGGCTTCCGACAAATAGTTGATGGTTTCTTTTGTATGGTAGTCTTGTTAGTGGTTGGTTTTGCTTGTGGAGTTTTATTAGTGCGCGTCGAAAAACTAGTAGAAACTTGAGGTGGTATTTGACAGTTTGTTAACGGTGCTATACCCATAGATTGTCTCAAATAGTCCAGACTATTTGTGATTTGAGATTGCGTTTGCTGACGATTAATTGATGATTTCGATGCAAAGGTGTTTTGAATTTGGGTCGCGTTTACTTTGCTATTCGTTATTTGGGTAGACTGCTGTCGTATAGTTGGTATTGAGTTTTTCGATAGCGGCTTAGTTTGTGCAGGGCGATTTGCAAAACCTTGACTATTTGGAACTTGAGGAGGTAGCTGGACACTTGTTGATGGTGTCGGTAGTAGAGTTGTCCGTGCTACCCATTTATATTTTGCCTTATCAGCTGTGGAATTCTCTTTAATTGGAGATTTTACAGTGCTCTGAAGCAATTTAGGATTTGTCCAAGTTTTAGATATCGATTGATTCTGCTCAGATGCCTCGGCTTTTTGTTTCACACTCGTCGTTTTGGACGCCCTGTACTCTTCGACCACCTTTTGGAATCTGATTTTGTCCATGCCGTCCTTTGGGTGAATAGTACCATTTGCTTTATTTTGTCTGATCTTTTCAAGCATAAATATGGCTCTCTGGTAATGCTCGTACTTCGGCGGATTTTTATTTTTAATTCCTTGTTCGAGTACCGTAGTTTTTTTTTGAATAATTTTCTCCTGATTCGGTACTCTTTGCATGTTAATATCATTTTTTAGACGTTGACTTTGGATTACTGCATTGGCGATTTGGGCTGCCTCTATTATCGTACTAAGGCTTATACGTTCTTCTGCTTGGTTTTTGAACATATTATCCTCAGGTCTATTGTTTGAATGACATTCATTATCACCAATGTTATTACTCATATGCTGTGCGAAAACGGGATATTCGTTATGATACTGGTTTATCGTCATGTTTTGATCTTCCTGACTGTTTAGATGCCAATCGCGATTCTGTAAGAGATTTTAGATGAGATATGGATTTTTATAAAACGCTGACTCTTTATATATGACCCAAATAACTAAGACTAGTTATTAAAATAAAGAAAGTTTTATAAAACTTAAAATAAAATACCTTGACAAGGACAAATGTTTACAATCCCAAAAGAACAAAGAAATCTTAAAACCGTCATTCTCATATAGAGTTATTACGTATAATGTTTTATGCTGTTGTTTACCTCTTCCTTATTCCAACGATTGTTGCTGTTGTTATTATTATGGCTCCTCCCATTGTTTTGATTAAATTCCACAGGAATTTCATCGGGTCGATTATTGTTTTGCAATTGCCATCTTTGATCTGGAGTCTGATATCGTTCACGATCGTTATCAAAGTTTGAACGCTGGTTGCTTTGTTCATACTGCATCATATGGTTTCGATTATAATTATCGAGTTGTTGTCGGTTTTCATTCATATCACCTCTCATCCAATTGTTATCATTGTTTTCTGATTCCCAACTGTGATTCTGAGTTTGTCTACGTTGATGATCTTGACCTAAGAGCATCTCTGGATCATTTTGTATACGATACGATTCATTTTGCTCCCAACGATTATTTTGAAAAGAGTCACCCTCACGATTATTGCGTGGCTGGTTTTGTGGTGTCCAGTTGTTTTCAGGTTCTTGTTGCCTGTTCTGCTGTTGTCTTTCATTTTGTATATTAGATCTGTCTGAGCGAGCACCGTCGTTCCACTGTTGCATACGAACGTTAAGATCCAAATCGTGTCTTTCTGGTTCATGAAATTGATCGCCCCATTGACGATTATCAAATATCTGTTTGTAGAAATATTTGATCAATATCAAATCAACAATTAAAAAAATGTTACCATAATACAATACAAAAATAACGGGTAGATTACCATATATAAAATCTTGTAAAAACAAAACCAAATAACTTTTAATTAAGTGCAGTTTTACCTGTTTTTCTCCTTGCATTTCATTTAGACGAAAACGATCCTCTGAATGTAGTCGTTGCTCCATCTCATCATTACAATGATGCTGTTGGTCGTTGCGATTTCTTCCGCGTCGTTGCTCTTCCCAGTTTCTTTGCCGATCATTCACTGTCGTCGGCGACCGGTGCCGACGCTGTCTTGATTCAATATCACGATCGTTATTAGCGCCACGACTTCTACTTCTTTCCGGCTGTTGTCGAGGATTCATTGCTTGAATTCGTGTTGCTATCCAGCTGCACTGTCGCCGCAAGGACGTCGAGCCGGCGTGCGCCTCGAAGAGTACACGATCGCCCAACCGAGGTAGTTCTCCGCGACAGACCAGCACTGGGAAAAACACTTCATCGTTGATTACGCCGCAGTTGTCGTCGATTTGTGTGATCGTGCCGATGGAGTTTAGCGTTGCCGACGCCACTGGAGGCTTCTCTTTTTCACGGTCAACATTAAAATCATGTGGGAACGCTAGCGACGGCAAAGGTGGCCGATTCGATTTTTTCTCACTTCTTCGCTCCTCCTTAAAAATCGTTGATCTAGAAGTGCGTCTATCGCGGCTTCGATTTGACGCCATTTTTGCTCCAATTTTTTATACGCTGAAAAATTAAAATTTGTATTTTTGTCGGTATCGTGAAAATAAAACTTCTTTCGACTTAGCTAATTCACAATAGAAGATAGAGATTCCCCAGATTTCGATATTCATCGACATTCTCTAAAAAAATTTTTTTTCCAAAAATTCACAAGAAAAAATTTTGCAAAATTTTTGATTTTTTTTAAATTTTTTTTAATTAGAAGAATTTTGTTTTTATTTATTAAAAAAAGATGCCGGGAGCCCAGTTATTTTTCCCAGTGCATCCCTATTCATGTTTTCTATATAGCGCATCAAGTTTCTGATAAATGGTGGTGGGCGTTAAATTTATCTGACCTTTTATTATAAGTGGCCATTAAACTGATCAAATCAACCCCATTTTTGGTGAAGTTGTCGACAGAGATATTACAAACTCAGATACCAAACTTCAGATTTGAGTGAGTAATATTAGCGAAATAATAAAATATTTTAACTTAGTTTTACAAATTGTGGGCGTAATAGATGGTCGTGACAAATTTTGTTTAGCACAAAACCATCCTCGGCGTGAGACCAGCAACTCAATTATCTTTTTGAGATGCTACTGTTATTATAAAACCCCTTCCTATACGCAATCAGCAAAATATAGAGAAAAATTCCTGTTAAAAAAAAATTTATTCAATATATATCCATATTATTTTTAACAAATGGTTTGGGTATGTTTTTTAATGTTTATTACTATAAAAATTATTATTATAGTTATTATTAGTAAATACTTCAAATTCATTCTAAATGAGAAGCTCCTCATTTATTGGTCAGTAATTACCTTAACTTCATTCAAATATTAGAATAATTTTATTATTATTGTAGTTACAGCTTGCCAATGTATATATAATTTTCATATGGTATTTGTATTCTTCACGTAGTATTTATTTTATGCGTCGACCGGGTTTTTCATGTTCAAAGTGTCGAAACAATAATTTTCTTTTTAAGTACTGAACATGACCTTTGGTTTCTGACATCGCCACCAGCGATTCTGGGTCAATGGCTACAATGAAATGCACTCCGTTGAACACCTTGTTCAATTCGACAATTTGCCAAAGATGCGTTTTAAGTTTTGGGTTACTTATTTGAAATCGGTGTATTACCAAACCTACTTCATTTTGTTGTACGGCTAGCGGCAAAACAGTGTACACAACTGTTAAATCATCACTGATTAAACAAGACAACTGAGCGCCGGGCCAGGGCGCACTGTATTGGTGGACGATAAAATACTTAAAGAGTTTAGCATAATCTGGCTTTGCGAGTATCACCCGATAGGTTTGTTTCTTTTTTTGCATAAAACCTTTTCTGACAAGACTTGATAGATTGGCGCTTGCTAGTGCACTTTGAAGATTATTACCGAAATTGTCTATATCTGACGAACGTATATAGCCAGACGGATGAGCCTCATCATAGATGAGACACCAGCAACTGGATATATTATCCCAATTTGATTTAATTAGACCATATGACGGCATGGTTGATGCTGCTGATCGTGATTTCAGATCATCTGCATTTATTCTTGCAGAACGTTCATTTAACGATTGCCCGTCGCAAACCTGTAAAAAGAATAAATTTGACTTGTATAGAGGAAGTGCTTGAAAATGGCACCTATATCAATTTAATTTATGAACGCAAAATAAGAGAAGCCAATAGAACAATAAAAAAATTATAATAAAATATTAAATAAGACATTAAAAATAATAAGCCAACAGACGTCTAACATCTCTTGTATTTAACGCACCTGTTTTGGAAAATTCGCTTTATTGATTTTGTGCTGATCGTTATCATCTATGTAAATTGGCCCTTCATCACAGCTTAAAGGCCGACGATTAAAATTGTCTACAACATTATTTGCTTCGCTCATTTTAAGCTC
Organism: Suillia variegata; assembly: GCA_949127995.1. Lineage (NCBI taxonomy): Eukaryota > Metazoa > Arthropoda > Insecta > Diptera > Heleomyzidae > Suillia > Suillia variegata. The sequence goes on from OX421845.1 coordinate 8,291,365, forward strand.
CTGCTTTATTCTACGTAGTTTGCGTCTTTGGGCACCTGACAATCTGATACGACTTTTATTCTGGGGTTGACTTTGGTTTGTTGTGTTGTCAATAAGCTCTCCTTCTATAAAAGGATTTTGTGTTTGTTGGCCCGATTCGCGGTTGTCATTACTATAGCGATTTTGCGCTTGGAATTGGTCCTCTACGTTTTGAATAACCTGCCCGTTTGTCATATAATTCCAACTTGGAAATAGTGATTGCTGGACAATTTCACGGTTATTTAAATACTCAACAAGGTTATTCTTCGAATTGATGTTATTACTCAGATGCTGTCCGAATTCTGTATGTCCGCTATGAAACTGATTAGTCGTCATGTTTAGTTTGGCCAGGTTCTGTAATCGTTGCCAATTGCCATTCTGTAAGAGATTTTAAATAGATAAATATATTTCAGAAAATTAATCTTTATGACTCAAACTGATACGGTTATATTAAAACTAAAACGATCAATCAAGTCCAGAAAACACTGCATTACGGCTGGAGTATAAATAATTTACATTTTTAGTCGATGAGCTCTTTTAGACAGTTTTTAATAACGAGGGTTAGTGGGTCAATAAAAAATGGGGAGCACTCGATTCTTCAATTGTTTGATGCCTTCCAAATATGATTTCTTAAAATGTGCGTTTACTTTCATCATCCACATCTTTCAAAGTAAAGTGGATCGTGGTTTCCGCCTTTCGAAACGTTATACTTTATACCCATTTAATTAGTTCGATTTAAAAGTTAAATAATTTTTCAAATAAGTCGTCTTATTTGAAAATTTATTAAGACAAGTTTTAAATACTTTAAAAAATATATAGTGTTCTATATTGCGGTTTACCTCTTCGTGTTGATTAATGTCTTGCTGCCGTAAACTTTGCGGGCGAAGTATACTATTATAATCCCAAAAGTTTTCTAGGTTGTTATCTCTCCGTAGTATCTCTTGATCCTTTTGTATACGATAAGATTCATGTTGCTCCATAATAAGACCTGCATTTGGTCGCAGCATATTATTTTGAAAGCCGCCCTCACAATTAACCAGAGTTCGTTGTTGTGGTGTCCAGTTGTGTCCAGGAATTTGCCAGCTCTGTTGTTGCCCTTTAACTTGCCCAGAAGATCTGATTATATTAAAGTCAGTGGACTGGTGGTACTGATCATTAGGTAACATATCGGTATTATGTACATAAAATTGATGACGCCATTGAGGACTTCTTAATACATGCTCCTAAAAATATTATATATATATATATATACATAAAAAAAATTATTAAAAAAAATAAAATTAATAATTAAAACACAATTATAATTTTTTTAAATTATTTCAGCAAAGTTTTACTTGAATCATGTTTTCCATTAGCAGCTCGCGGCGATTCCCATCTCGTTGTTGCTGATCATTCGCTGTTGTCGGCGACCGGCACCAACGCTGTGTCAATTCGATATCACGATCGTTATTTGCGTCAAATCTTTCTAGCTGTTGTCGCGGATTTATTACTTGAATTCGTGTAGCTATCCAGCTACATTGTCGCCGCATGGACGTTGAACCGACGTGTGCCTCGAAGAGCACACGATCGCCCAACCGCGGCAGTTCTCCGCGACAGACCAGCAATGGGAAAAAAACTTCATCGTTGATTACACCGCAGTTGTCATCAATTTGTGTGATCGTGCCGATGGAGTTAAGGGTAGTCGACGCCAACGGAAGCTCCTCTCTTTCACGGTCGAAATTATAATATTGAGGAAACGGTTTCGACATCATTATCTGATTTAATACATTATTTTCTGCTAGATTTCCTTTCAACTCAGCGGCGTCAAACTTCATGCAAAAAACAGTTATTTACTGTTACAATAATCCTGTAATGCAACTCTTCTTTATGTTACGGACTCACTATTCACAATAGTGGCGGCAGTTAAGTAAAAACAGTTAAAAATATTTTTTCAAAACATTGTTTATGCATATTTTTTATATTAAAATAATATTGACAAAAATAATTTTTTATGGAAGCGATGAAATTTTGGAGAGATGCTATGCTCACGCCGAGGACGGTTTTGATCTAAAAAAATTTACGACTCCCACTTATTACGCCCACAATTTGTAAAACTAAGTAAAAATAAACGAAATTCTGTCACTCTAAACGAAAGCCGTAGCCAGCGAGTAGGGGTTCAAACCTCCCAAAAGATTTCCCATACAATTTATGTTTACTAAATTCGTTTTTCTTAGGGTTATATATGAATAAAATTATTTTAAATTTACCGAAAAGAAATGAATTAAGCTTTGGATCACTAGAAACAAACCCACAAGAAATAATCCTAACTATGGTCTTGCTCTAAAATGGATTAACAAAGTGACAATTTAAAAACAAAAAACAAAATGCATGTGTTTGTTGTAGAGTTGTTGTTTTTGTAGTTACGCTATAACTTCATTAAGTGAGCCTGGTGAGCTCTGAGCTGTGGCATATCTTTGGAAATTCATACCAAACGTACAGAAATGTGGGAATAAACGCCATCAGAGCTTGTGTCCTCACAGTACGTTATTTTAACTTCTACATAGTGATGTTACCTACACCGAAATTACGTTATTCTACAGTAATTTGGTTGCAAATACAGTAACAAGTAGTGTTTTCTGAATTCTGCAGTAATTAAAAAAAATAAAAAAATTGTACGGTATTTTTAATAAAAATACAGTAGTTGTATAAATTGCCAAGTGGGGACCTTATTTTTTTTTTGGTTTCAAATACTTTTCGGAAAAAACTAAAAAATTAAATGAGGAAAAACCTTTTTTTAAGATTGTGAGCCTTATTTTTAGCTTGTTGATTTACTTTTATGAATATATTTTTATATTTTTTTCTAATTATTAGTTAAAAAAAATTTTTTAATAAAAACGACCTACAGTAATTTATCTGCAAAAACAGTATTTTTTTGGAAAATACAGTAACTGACTACATATATCTTAGTAAAATTAAATTAGCAGACTAGTTAGCTCCTTCTCAACGAGATTCCGCTCCTTATCAGCGGTCTTTGTTTTTCATGATTTGTTTTAATCAATATATATATAAAATTCAATGTATCTTTTTTTTATTATTATTTCTATAATATTGAATCTAAAAATTGGTATCTGAGTTTGTATAGGCACTGTCGACAACTTCCACAAAAAAAGTTCGAGGTTGGATCAATTTAACGCCCACTTTAAAAAATGGGTGGATCAATTTTACGCCTACCACCACTGCTTAGGAACTTATATATAAAACATGTAACGGGATGCACCGGGAAGAATAACAGGGTATACAAAATGTACCACGCCCACAAAAAATATGAAATTTTGTTTCATAGTTTGTATGGTTACTGCCGAAAATTTCACTGCCGTAACTTAGAATCGCTACAACGGGGAGCACCGGGAAGTTCCGCTAACATTTTATTTTTTAAGTGGCGTTGCAACGAATGCCGGGCATTCGCCAGTCCCTTATAAAAACTTCTTTATGTTCATCCTTATTTAGTGGCCATTATAATCGTTTGTCTATCTCGAACGCGTTCAAAAAGCTGTGCCAGTTGACAACTTATTGTTTAATCTAATTCGGTACTCGCCATCGAAAGTGAACCTTGTTTATACCTTTTGATGAATTTTCCTTTAAACGCTCGTAGTTCTTTTTACTAACGTTACAATTTTAATTTTATTACGACATATACATTTTTTATTACGACATATACATTTTTTAATTCGACATATACATTTTTTATAATAACAATGAGGGTTTGTTTGTATGCGTGGTAATTCATAAGCATATTTAAATGTGAACCAAATTTAATTTTATGTTTTTTGTTGAATTTTACTTCTTATCGGCATCATCGGTTTTTTTGTCGTCCTTTTCTTTGTCCTCTCTAAGCACTGCCTCTGATTGCAGATCAACACGGGGCAAGTTTTGATACACCATCTAATATTAAAAATATACAAAAAAAAATAATCATTTTCTTTTGGAACTAAGAATTTAATTGGAAATTGTTTAACCAGTAGAAAATCAGGGTCTCCAATTACATCGTTCTCGTCCACTTCCATGGGATAAGCATTTTCGGTTTTAGGGAGTTGAGCTTGTTGCGTGACAGTGTCATCTCCGGAAGAGACCAGCACTGGGGAAATATCTTCATCGTTGATTATGTCGCTGTCATCGACTTGTATGATCGGGCCGATGGAGTTAAGCGTAGTCGAATCTAGCGAAAACTCCTCGTTTTCATGGTCGGAATTAAAATAATGAGGAAACGGTTTCGACATAATTGGCTAGTTTAATACGTTATTTTGTTGCTAAATTTCTTTTCAAGTGAGAGGCGTCGAACGTCATGCAAAAAACGGTTAGTTACTGTTATAATAATCCTGCAATGAAATTCTTCTTTATGTTACGAACTCACTATTCACAATAGTGTAGCGACAGTTAAGTAATTTTAAAAACATTTTTTCCAAACATTGTTCATACTATTTTTTAAATTAAAATAAAATTTTTCAGAAATAATTTCTATGGAAACGATGAAATTTTGGAGATATTGTTCTCACGATGGTTTTGGTCTAAAAAAATTGCATCGTCCACAATTTGTAAAACTAAGTAAAAATATTCGATTATTTTACTAATATTGCTCCTAAATATCTAAAATTTTGTATCTAAGTTCACATGTTTGAGGTTATTGTCGACAACCTCACCAAAAATGGTTGTGGTTGTAACAGGAAGTTCTGTTAACTTATATCTTACACATATTTATGTTCAAAATAAAACCCGGGCAATTAATCAAATTTTTAAGTCAATTTTTTTACGACCCTAACTTAAAACCATTGTATCTGGAACCCAGTACAATACTACCGCGCCATCGATGCCTAATCCATATATGTAATTTGGTTTATTATGAACTTAATTTTTAGGTACGTTATTTTAACTACTAAGAACAGATATCTAGTAAAATTTAATTAGCAGACTAAATAGCTCCTTCTCAACACGATTCTGCTCATCAGCGGTTTTTGTTTTTCACGACTTGTTTTAAATCCCTTAAAAAAAATTTATGTTTATCCTTATTTTATGGCCATTACAATTGTTTGTCGATCTTAAACGTGTTCAAAAAGCTGCTTCAGTCGACAACTTATTGTTTAATCTAATTCGGTACTCGCCATCGAAAATGAACCTTGTTTATACCTTATGATGAATTTTCCTTTAAACGCTCCTAAAGTAACAATTTTAATTTTCTTTTATTTGATTACGACATATAAATTTTTATTAATAATAATGCGGGTTTGTTTGTATGCGTGGTAATTCATAAGCATATTTAAATGTGAACAAAAATTTATTTTTTATCTTTTTTTGTTGAATTTTACTTCTTATCGGCATCATCGGGTTTTTTGTTGTCCTTCTCTTTGTCCTTACTAAGCGAGCTAACAACATCGCGCACTGCCTCTGATTGCGGATCGACACCGGGCAAATTCCGAAGCACGCTCTAATATTAAAAATATACATAAAAAATAATAAACATTTTCTTTTGGGACTTAGAATTTAATTGGAAATTGTTTCACCTGTAGAAAAGCAGGGTCTCCAATTACTTCAGAATAGTCCTCGTCCACTTCCATGGGAGCAGCTTCTTCGGTTTTAGGGCGTTTAGCTTGTTGCGTGACAGTGTCATCAGCTAATACATAAGTAAAAAAAAAACACTAAATGGTATACATTTTTAATTGGAATAAAGCCGTTTTAAATTACCAGCATCTTGCATAGACATTTGCATAGCAAATGCGATTTGCTCTTCTTCAGTCATGTTAGCAAAGTCCGGCAAATTATCCTCGGGCTGAATGCAAAAAAAAATATATAAAAAATATTAAACAATTTGTTTTGATAAAATTTAAGTTTCAACCAACCGTTTCGGTGGACAGTGCCAATGCACGCTGCAACATGGCCTCCTCAGAGTTCGGCTCCTCATCGTCTGCCATTGGCGTTGCAGTGGACACACCGCCAGCAGCGCTTAATTTTTCACCGCCAGCGTTGCCTGCCGATACACCGGCGGCTGCTGCACCACCAGCATCAGTGGCAGCACCCCCGGTGCCCGCGGCATTTGAATCGGCGAGTGCACGTCGCTGTTCGTCTTCCTGGCGCTGGCGTTGTTCCTCCATAGAGACGCGTAGTGCCAAAGCCAATTCGGGATCTTCATTCGGATCGACACCAAACTCAAAACCAGCGCCACCGAGACCAGCACCGCCTAAGCCATCTTCACCTTGAATAATTGGCGAAGAGAGTAGCGCATCCGAAAGTCCCGAGCCGCGCGGTACACTGACCAAATGAGAACCGGTGCCGTCCTTGCCGTTCAAAGCATTCACAAACGATGTCAGCACTTCGTTGTTGTTGCCGTGATCGCCGAAACTGACAATATCCACGTTGACCTTCTCCTTTTTAAGACGCTTTGCCAATTTCACAAGATCGCCTTCCTCATTGTTAAGCGGCGAACCGACAAAGACGACAATGCGCATTTTGTGATTTTTGCCCTGACGATGCTTGAGCACGAGCTAGTAAAAAAAAAAATTATAATAATTACAAAATTTATTTTCTATTTAAAAGAGAACAAAAACGACAAACTACTTACATGAGCAATGCGTATGCCTGTCAACAGATTAATCTCGCCCTTAGGCTGCACCAAATGCATCTTGGAGAAAATGCGTCCTACATCACTGGTCAATGTGGCCAAGACTTCAACAGTGCTTTATAAAAATAATAAAATCCAATTGTAAATTTATTTTTCACAGCTATAAATTTTATAATCACCCACTTGGAAATGGTCATCAAGCCGACATTGTTTTCGGGGTTGGAACGCACTTTGGTGAGGCACACCAAGTTGATGCCATCTTTCTGTACGTTGAGGCGTGTCGGAAAATAATCACCATTGCGCTGGTAATCGCTATTGTCGAAACTAAAAAAAAAATTAAATTTGTTACTTTTACTGCAGTCGAAAAAAAAACAACAAAAAGACTTGAACGATTTCTGAAAGAAGTTTTTTGTAGCCACAAATAATGCTATTTTCGCGCAACTTTCAATTGACGAATTAGGCTTAAAGTTTAATTCATACCTTAAAGAAACTTTTGGATAATTGTTACTGATTTAAATGTTTAAATTAAGCTTACCAAATCATAGTACTTTCGAGGACCATTTTTGTAATTTATTTTTGCTTGTCACTCTTATCCACTGAACTGTAATTGTGTGTGGTGGGTGCGTTCAGTAAGTGCCACAAATAGAACTGCAACGAACTGCGGGTGTTAAATCTGATTTGAATTGTAAATAGTAAATGACTGTTCAGTAAATTGGATAATTTGACTTATTAAATTAATAAAGCGCATACATCAACCCTTTAACGCTAATCGATCGACTATTCGCCGCCAGTTGGCGCGATGCAAATTCAGCGCAAAATCAGCTGTCAAAATCTCATGACAGCAGCTCGCAGCAGTTCATTCAGCAGATCATGTGACAGTCCGTCCGCATAGTTGGAAAATTTCTTCTCCTGCTATCATTTCGTGTTTTTTTGTTCATTGCAATAAATAATTGCGCACAAACTTTAATTATATTTTTATATTCAAAAAATATATTTAAAAGCGGAAAACAGCAACAGCAACAAAGATGGTTGAAGCATTTGTGGTACCGACAATTATCACCTGCATTTGGGGTTTCATTGGCATCATTTGTCCATTCTTCGCTCGCGGACCCAACAAGGGGTAAGTTTGCTGCTGGGTGGAGTACCTTCTTTTCTGTTTCCTAATTTAATTGAAATTTAATTTTAAAATAATAATAATAATTGTATTTTTAAATTGAATTCAAAAATAAATGTTCCAGACATTAAATTTCAAATAAATAATTTAACTTAAATTTCCTTTACAGCGTAACGCAATGCTGTCTTATGCTCACCGCCGCCACTTGTTGGCTTTTGTAAGTATTAGGTTTCTCACATTCGCACCTATTTTTCTAATATGTATTTTTTTTATTTATTATTTCCCTTTAGCTGGCTGTGCTGCTACATGACCCAATTGAATCCGCTGATCGGTCCCGTACTGACTGCCAACGAAATTATGATTGTGGCGCGCGAATGGGGCAATCCCATTACGGACACCATCGACATTGAGTACCACTAACTATCCTAACTGGCGTGTCGTAGTCGTTCAATTGCGATGAACAACAATTCGCCGCAACAACTCGGCGTTCCCTTTTGTGCCTCATTCCATCTGCTCTGTGGTTATATTGTTGAAGTTCTTTTTTCGTTTCGTTTTTCTTTTTTGTTTTGTTCGTTCCATCATGTGCCTTAAGCCGTAAAGTGACCACCACTGGAGGATGCGATTTATATTCCCAACCAAGAATTATTATTACAAATTTGTTAAATTTAAAAAGTGTTACTGTAATTATTAAAAGTTTTTTTGTTTTATCATTTTTTGGCGAAAGGACAAATTTTGTGTCGCGCACAAATTGTATTATTGTAAAAAAAACAGAAAAAAGCCTCTTAAATTTATATGTGATGTTAAATACAAACAGATATACAAACAAGTTTATTCAAGGGCAAAAACCGATCAAGGTGTTATTTTTATTCCCTACGTCACGCGCATACACGCAATCAGTATATCGCGTATTCAGTCCGTCTATTCGTTATGCCCATAAGGAGGCGTGGTAGGTTTCCATAAGCAAAAATCGTCCAAAAGCACTGCAGCAAAGTAAATCGAATCAGATTCGACGCTGATTATTTATATATATATAAATGATCATATGTATATATATATTTATATATATATATATATGATTCGATATACTTTGCTGCAGTGCTTTTGGGCGATTTTTGCTTATGGAAACGGTTTTTCTGGTTTTAATTTTTAAAATCCATTGCATACTTTTTGGCTTAAACTTTTATAAAGGGTGACAATTTGAAATTTATAAAAAAATCAATTAAATTTTACGAAAAACTTAGCAAAAAAGAATTATCTTCGGCCATGCCGACGCTCAATTACCCTTCGCTTTTTTAGACACCAAAAACGTACTTTTTGTAGCAAATATGTGCGATATGTTTCCATTATAAGTGGGCGTTTTTCTTTTCTGATCACATTCTTTTTTTGTTAGTTTTGTGTTACTACTAAATAAAACTAGTTAAAATAAACTAAATACTTTCGGGACTTTTAAAATAATATGCACATTTTTCAATAAAACACATTGTTTATTTTTTTGTATTTATTGATTCAATTTATTTAAGTTTGCTTAAAATTTACATTAAAATTTTAAAATAAAAACAACAAAAAAAAAAAATGTTTTCTCCAAAAGTTTTTCAGACATAGCTTACCTCTCATTTGACAGTTCATTTGTTAAAATCTGTTAACTAAGTTCAAATGTTTTAACTCATTTTAAAATAAACTTTAACGCTAAGCTAACTCCAAATTGAACATATAATCGGATCAGATCGTACGAGAAGGGCGAAATATTCAATATGCTGCGGAGAACGGTCACGGTAGCACCAACCTTATGGACAAGTTCAAGAATGAGTATATCCTTGACGATTATAATTATACCCTTGCAAATCTCGAACGAGATGGACAAAAATTGGAAGAAAGAAGTCTTCTCCGAGCCACTTTCGGCATTCAAAAAACCAAAATATTATTTGTTTATTAATAATTAGTATTTTCGAAAAACTTTGAACTTGAGTAGAACTGCTTGATTATTAAAGAATAAAAATTCTAATTTTTGAGAAAATTTTAATTCTATTTTTTTTAATAAGAGGAATGAACTATTATTTAATTAAATAAGTACGACCAAGAAGAACTTGAATGAATTTTACTTGCAAAACGATAGTAATTACCAACATTTTTAGTCACTTAACAACAAATACTTTTGTAATTCTTACCGATGCTACTAACAATTTCTAGTTTTCTAAATGCGGGAGTACAAAGAAAGCTACAACATCCGACAAATGTCGTTACTTATAAGCTAGGTAATCTCACTATTGCTTTGAATATCGACAGGATTTAGCCATGTCTGCCCGTCAACGTGTCTTGCTAACACGACGGCGCAAGAAACGCTAAAAAAAAGTTGCTGAACTGAAATTTTGCACATCAGTTGCCACCACGCCTTGTTAAAACCGTTCTACAACTATGTCCAACACACATCAAGTAGTGTTTTATTGGCAACGATAACTCGAGCTAATTTACTTCTCCTATAAGCGTCTAGAAAATAAGGGTATTTATATATGAAGAAAAAATTTAAAACAATTTAAATTTTTTTATGATAAACGAATTACGACTTTATTAAACTCTCGTAGTTAGAATACCAGATTTCGCAACAAAATCGCACGTCAATATTTCCAAGCTTAAAAATACGTTCATTCGTTCGCGCTTTCATGCAGTAGGTATCTTGCCATTGGGTGTGTCAGACCGCGACAATAATTTACCACCGCATCAACGTGAACACAGAACGTAAAAATCACAGCTAAATTAGTTGATGACGATGTTGAAAAAAAAAGAGAATAGAAACGTTGAAGGAGCAACATAGACGGCGACATCCGGCAGAGTAAATACAAGAAACATCGAGCGTAATCGCGACAGTGTTAACGGACGCGCATTTAATTAGAAGGCTTCTAATCGAAGAGACCGAAACCCATATCGTCATCTTCTTCCTCTTCGGATTCCTCCTTCTTGGCTTCAACCTTCTTCTCGGCGGCAGCAGGGCCGGCAGCAGCTGGTGCGGTAGCAGCAGCGGCGGCAGCAAACTTGCTGGGGTCCTTGATGTACTCCTTGATGGTGGTTGCTTCCTTGAATTCAACCTCGGTGGTGGCAGCGATGGCCAACAGATTCTTGAAACCGTTGGCAATCGAATGTGGTGCCGATGCGATGGTTGGGTAACCGATCGACAAACACACAGCGGCCAAATTGGCAACACCGCTCTGGAACTTGGCGCGCAAATCTTCTGGCTTGATGTCCAAAATTTCGGGAGAGAAAATCGAACCCGAATCGTAGACTTGACTTACGATCAGACCGTACGAGAAGGGCGAAATGTTCAACATGTTGAGGAGGGTTGCCTCGGAGGCGCCAACCTTATCGCCAGGCTTAAGAATGGGCACATCGTTGATGATTTCAATTGTACCCTTCGAAATTTTAGTTGGGATGGACAGAGCCTGGAAGAAGGAAGTCTTCTCGGGACCCAAACCAGTGTTCTGGGCTGGGATGATGACGTGCAGTGGTGCAATGGCGCCAGGACGGGCAGGAGCACGAACCTTCAATTCGAGCAACACATCGCGCACCTCGGCAAGATCTCCCTTGGTGAAGACGAAGCCAACGTTGCCCTTGATGTGGGGCAACAATTTCTCCAGCTGACCGTTGTTCTCCAAATGGCCGCGAATAGCCTTGCGCATCATGGTGTTCTTGCCCATGAGTACGACGCCCAAACCACGCAGCTTGGTACGGATGTTTTGCATCTGCTTGGAACCGACATTGTCAGCGCCGACGATGAAACACTTTGGGTATTCGTCGAAAAGTTCCTAAATGAAAAAATCAAAATATTATTAAGTATTTATTTTCTACAAGTATTAAAGAAAAATTAATGTTTCTAAATTGAAACATTCTCAGACTGCTCTAAGAGCATTTTCTCTGACATGTCGCGCACCAGGCCACCTGGGTTCAGCTTTTTCAAGCCTTGGCGGCCAGACGGTGCGCATTCAGACGTAAAAATTTCTCATCATTTTGTGCCAATTCAATACAAATTTAAAGTATTAAAATACTAAAAACGCTGAAGTACTTACGACAACTTTTAGGAAGTATTGTGCCTTCCAGGCGGCTTTGTTCTCCCTGACCATCTTGGAATTTCAAGTTGTGAGGGACTCGTAAAAAGAATTTAAGAACTGCAATTAAAAATAAAACAAAAGAAATATGTTATTCGCTGAAGCAGACTGCATTTTTGCAAAACTGATTTTAAAAAAACAATTTTTACAAGCGATGTGCATTATTTTTGCAGATTTAATTTTGGTAAAAAAAAAAAAACGATAATTGACACACGAAACTTACCAAAGCAAACGTACTCGACGAATGTTTAAACGAAAATGGCCGATTGTATGAAGTAAAGTTCGTGAGGTTTTGCATTTCGAGTCTCAATGCAACTTTTCATTTCGAGTCTCAATACAAGTTTGCATTTCGAGTCTCATTACATGTTAACATATCTAGTTCTATTCAAGTTTTAAACCAAATTGGTGGTGTTTGGAATGTGAAAATATTATATAGATTTCGTTTGGAAATTTTGTTTTATTTAGCACTACTGTGAATGTCATGAATAAGAATTAGGTTCTACGACAAAATTATAATTAGATATTTTCCAATTGCCGGCAGAAAAAAGTCAGACTAAACGCTGCAGAAGTAAACAAATTGGTGCAATGACTGCGTTTGAAGGTAAATTAATGTTGAAATTACATATTTTCCATGTAAAATCTTAGTTTGCTTTTTTAAAACTTTAAATTTTTACAGAATTTGGCGTGATGCCAGAAATTGCCAAAGCCATCGAAGACATGGAGTGGACGTAAGTTTTTTTACATCGATTTACATTTTCAATAAACAATATATATTTTCGCTCACTTTCACGCTCGTACACACAGTCTCCCCACCGATGTGCAAGCGGAAGCCATACCGCTAGTGCTCGGCGGTGGTGATGTTCTCATGGCAGCTGAGACCGGCTCTGGTAAAACCGGCGCCTTTTGTCTGCCTATTTTGCAAATCGTATGGGAGACCCTCCGCGATTTAGAAGAAGGGAAAGGTTTGAAAGAAGGCGGTGGCAGCAGTGCGGCCGGTGCCATTGCCGCCTGGACAATGTCGTTTTTTGATCGTGGTCCAGCATTGGCCGTTACACCCGACGGCATGCGTTGTCAGTCACGTGAATTTAAGGAGTGGCACGGTTGTCGCGCCACAACTGGTGTACGCGCAGCCGCCAAAGGTCGTTACTACTACGAGGCAACTGTCACCGATGAGGGTCTGTGTCGCGTCGGCTGGTCGACACAACAGGCGCAATTGGATTTGGGTACTTGTCGGTTTGGTTTCGGCTTTGGTGGCACCGGCAAAAAATCAAACAATCGCCAATTTGATGACTATGGCGAGGCGTTCGGCAAAAGCGATGTAGTCGGTTGTCTGTTCGATGCTGAGCGCATGGAGATTACGTTCACCAAGAACGGACAGTCGCTGGGCGTAGCATTTCGTGTGCCTGACTCATTGCGCTCTGATGTCTTTTATCCGGCGGTGGTATTAAAAAACGCCGAGATGCTTTTTAATTTCGGTAAAAATGCATTTAAGCATACGCCACCGCAAGGTTATGTCGCTGTTAGTCAGGCGGGCGCGCAGGCCGCCAAGTCAAATCCGTTGGCCAGTCCGTCGGCGTCTGGAGATGGTGGCTCGTTGAAGCCGGCACCGAATGCGCCGCAAGCGATTATTATTGAACCGAGTCGTGAGCTGGCCGAGCAGACGTACGCACAAATTGAGAAGTTTCGCGTGCATTTACGCAATCCGGAGGTGCGTTCGCTGCTGCTGATTGGCGGCGTTAAGTTGGAGCAACAAAAGGCTGCGCTGCAGCAGGGCGTGCATATTGTGGTCGGGACACCAGGTAATTTTTTTAATAATATAATTATTTAAAAATTAAGATTTTTTCTATATTTTTCACTAATAAAAATTGTTTTTAGGTCGTTTGGAGGAGATGATCAGCAGCGGTTTTGTGCAGTTAACCCACTGCCGGTGCGTGCATTATTAAATTGTTTACTTATTTCAATTAAATTGTCTTTAATTAAATTCCAACAGCTTCTTTGTGCTCGACGAAGCCGATGCTCTACTGAAATCGGGCTACACCGAACTCATCGATCGTCTGCACAAGCAGATACCGAAAATCACCTCAGACGGGCGGCGCCTGCAGATGGTCGTTTGCTCGGCAACGTTGCACGCATTCGAGGTGAAAAAAATGGCCGATCGGCTGATGCATTTCCCCACTTGGGTCGATCTCAAAGGTGAGGATGCTGTGCCCGAGACCGTGCATCATGTCGTGTGCATTGTCGATCCGCAAAAGGACACCGCTTGGCATCAGCTGCGTCAGCACATACGCACCGATGGCGTACACGCACGCGACAATTGTCATCCGCAAAATCACACACCCGAAACCTATTCCGAAGCGGTGAAGTTACTTAAGGGCGAGTATTGTGTGCGCGCCATCGAGGAGCATAAAATGGATCGCGCGATTATCTTTTGTCGCACCAAAGTCGATTGCGACAATCTGGAGCAGTACTTGAAGTCGCGGGGCGGTGCTCGTTACTCGTGCGTATGTCTGCACGGCGATCGTAAGCCGCAGGAACGCAAACAGAATCTGGAAATGTTCAAGGCGGCACAGGTGAAGTTTCTTATCTGTACGGATGTGGCGGCGCGTGGTTTGGATATTACTGGCCTGCCTTTTAGTGAGTACAAATAAGGAAAGTTTTAATTTTTTACTCTCATTAATTGGAAGTATGTGTTGTATAATCTTTTTTAAACCCAGTGATTAATATTACGCTGCCCGATGAGAAGTCCAACTATGTGCATCGCATTGGTCGTGTTGGCAGAGCGGAACGTATGGGTTTAGCTGTCAGTCTGGTGGCGTCAGTGCCGGAAAAGGTAATTCCTTGAATATGATTTTAGAGCGGAACGAGAGTCAAAATTTTGGATTTGAATAATTTATGACTTAAAAAATTTAGAAAAGTTCAGAAGTATTTTTAAATTGTGCATTATAAAAATTTATAATTGAAATAAATAAACCAAATTTTAGGTCTGGTACCACGGCGACTGGTGTAAGTCACGCGGACGCAATTGCAGCAACACCAACCTGACGGATCAACGCGGCTGTTGCATTTGGTACAACGAACAAAATGTAAGTAATCGATAAAAGATAATATTTTAAGGGAATTTACATAGTAACCGCATTAAAAAAAAATATTTGCGAAAATTATTCAAAAGAATTTAAGTAAAAAAATCAACTACACATAAATGATTTTTTCAAGAATCGGTAGCAATTTCTATTTTGAGATATGTCGTTGTTGTCACAAATGTCTCATATATGAAACGCTTTAAATCAAAAACCAATAAATCCATAAAAATTGTGAAAAACACAAAAAAATTTTAAGTCCGCGAATATAATTTAAAAAAATTATATTTTCTTTTTGAAGGATCTTCGGATTAAGTTGATCGAAAACGGAATGAAAATACTTTTTTTTTTTTATGAGCTAAAATAAGTTTTGTATACATAAATTGGTATAATTGGACGGAGGTCGTTCTAGTTGTAGACGAGTGAAATATTGCTCTACTAGTTTGACCATATGCACAGCTAAGAATGAGTTGAGTTATCAAAATGTTAACCGATCATTTTTACCATAACAAATTTTTTTAAACAAACACTTTTTGGTGAAACATTTGTTTGACCTCGGTTTTGCTTCTGATGATAATTTTTAATACGGTTGTAAATTTTCATACAAAAGATGATTTAATCTTTTCTAACTAACGTCCAAAAACTTTTCAACACAACAATTTTGAAATTTGCTCAATACTCGAGTTATTGTTGGTTTTTCTTTATATTTACCCAACTTGTGCCGAACAAAAAATTAGCTGCTCGGCGAGGTTGAGGAGCATCTAAACATCACCATTCAACAAGTGGACAAAAATCTGGTGGTGCCCATAAACGATTTCGACGGCAAAGTTGTATACGGCGAAAAGAATCGAAATACCGGCACCGGCTATAAGGATCATGTGGCACAGCTGGTACCGGTCGTTCGTAAATTAACCGATTTGGAATTGCAATCACAATCTTTATTCTTGAAACGTTTAAAAGTGGTCGCCTAAAAGCTTACAACTAAGACAAGGAAACATTTTTCGAGAGATTACACTGCAACATACACAGCGCGCTAAAATGCAGATATGGATTGTGTTGAATGGAATAATATTATGTACGAGAATTTGACAAAACAGCTCATGTCGTAATACGGATGTTGGAAGTAATTGTTTTTAGTAGTTTATTTACATTTTTATTTATTTTTTGGAATCATGTTTTCGACAAATCGCTGTTCTAACTAGGCAAAATATAAAACGTTTAAATTGTTGATATCAAAAGCGATAGTACATAAATGAGGAGTTTTAAAGTAAAAACTGAAACAAACTTTTTAGAGAACGTTAAGTTTTTATCAGTTCTTGATTTAAAGCTGCTCAAATTCATTTTCGAGATACACTTGAGCTGTTTTGTCAAAATGACGCTACTAATTACAGTTACTTTAATAAACATATGAGTATGAAAACTAATTAGAAAAAAGTAAATAAAAAAATAACTTAATTTCATATTTTGCAGTTTTTTTGTAGTTTTTTTTTAGTTCGTTTTCATTTCTTTCATGCTACGCTCGTTTGTCTCCTTTTTTTTGGCGTAGTGTATTTGATCCTACTTTTTTGCACACACTTCTTAAGTAACCCGCACCTTGGCGGTGTTGGCTCACCAAATTTTGGCATAGCGTAATGACGCTTTGCTATTATGTGGCTGCATCGTCCTCCTCTTCAAGATCTTCTTCATCCTCTTCGTTGAATTGCGTGCGCATCTGTTGCAGACTGAGCAGCTGTTTACACAGCTGGTTGCCAAAGGATTCGACATAACGTGGACTGATTTTGTCTAGCAATGCATAAGGCGTCTCGTAAACTTCGCTTTCTGTTTGTGCCGGCGCCTCGGTCTCTTTACCATCCGTTGCCGTTGTTTCATTTGAAGTCGTCGTTGGCGTCGCCTCCCCGGCAGACACCGCCACCTCTTCAATGGTATCGTAAGCGTGTGCAACTACCCGAAATCCCGCACTTGAGACATGCACGCAGTAGTCTTGACCTTCGATTGTCCGAATGTTTAGGTAAATGTTGCTCTCACTGCTTGGCAGCTTGCGTGCGATTTCGATGGCTGCCACATGCGTCTTGACGTCGTTAATAATGGCCGTTGCCTCCTCTTCCCAGTTGATGATCTTTTCGTCGTTGTTGTCGTCGTCATCGAAATTGCTCGTCATTGTGAATTTTTCGTTTTTTTTGTTCGATTTCTTTGCGCAGGCTGTGGGTAGGTGGAATGAACCATTCAAATAATTTCAATTGGATTAATTATTTCTAATATGACTTACATTTTTAAGGTGTTGTTTTTGTAATACTTTTAAAACCGTTATGTGTTCTTCTTTTTGGTCTTGATTTACTAAATAAATTTCGCCAATGTATCCAATATTTTTGCAACGTCCAACGGTCAGTGCGGAAGCGGGGAGACGCAACAATTCTGGGGGAATGTTGAATGTACCACAAAAAAGTTTGACAACTTGCGACAAAAAATTTAAAGCAGCTGTTTAGCTGTAAAATTTTCCAGACAATTCCAATGACATTATAGCGCCATCTATAAGACAGATAAGTTTTGGTGTTTCTACCTCATCTCTTCTCCAAAACGTGGAAATATGGCAAAGCCAACAATTACAGTGGGTTCGATAGAGTAGCATGGTCGACAGAATACGCGACGCACTGGAAGTTTTACTCCGCGAGGCAGATGAACTCTGCTGCAGTGGCGGCACTGGCAACGAAATCGCTGAGCTTGACACTGTGCCGACTGCTTTAGAGTTTGCGCGCGACTACTACGCGAAAGGCGTACCGGTCATCATACGCCAGGCGATACGACAATGGCCGGCGATCGCAAAATGGACACCAGACTATTTGGCGCAGGTGTTGCATGACAAACGCATCGATGTTGCAATAACGCCCAATGGCTATGCTGACGGTTTGGCGACGCAAGATGGTCGTGAATATTTTGTGCTGCCGCTGGAACAACAAATTAGCATGCAGGAATTTCTCGAGCGACTCGATGATCGCACCGGCGCGGTTTACTATATACAAAAACAGAATTCTAATCTTTTGACAGATCTGCCCGAGCTGAAGGTGGATATTGTGGCGCAAGATTTGGATTTTGCAGCGGCATGTTTTAATAAAGCCCCGGATGCGGTAAATTTTTGGATGGGCGATGAGCGTGCGGTGACTTCAATGCACAAAGACCCCTACGATAATTTGTATTGTGTAATTGCGGGCCATAAGGATTTTATATTGCTGCCGCCGTGGCAGTTGTGCTGTGTGCCAAAGCGTCGCTATCCGACAGGTGTTTATAAGCATTGCGGCAGCGGTCAGAAATCGGCGGCGATGGCAACAGAGAAAGCAGAACAACAACAGTTTTACATTGAACCTTTGTTAATGCAAAATAATGCCGCGGATAAATTTGAGAATGATGGGAATACGGATGCATCGGAGGAGAAAGTTCCTATGCTAACGGAATGGATTTCAATTGATCCGCTGGCGCCAGATTTGGGCAAATATCCGCAATATGCGCAGGCACGGCCTTTGCATGTACGCGTCAATGCCGGTGATTTGTTGTATTTACCCAATTTGTGGTTTCATCATGTGCGTCAGAGTCACAAATGCGTGGCGGTCAATTTTTGGTATGACATGGAGTACGACAGTCGCTATTGTTATTATCGTATGCTGGAAAAGCTTACGCAGGTAGAGGAAGAGGAAAATGCAGATGCGGCTAAAAATACGATAACTGAAAAATGCGGATAAAGACCATGTATGAGGCGCTTTAAATCAAAAACCGATAAACCCAATTTTGGACAAAAATTACTTTTTGATGTGTTAAGTTAATGGTAGTAATCCACACACAAATAACTTATACAAGTTATTTGTGTCTTCACCTGATCCTATATAAGGAATTTAAAAAAATCTGCTATTAAAAACTAAAAAATTTCGATTCTTTTGGAAAACGTAAAAAAGGTATTGGTAAAAATGTCTAATTCTGAGATGAAGTAATGATTATTTTTTATGGATTTATCGGTTCTAATTTTAAAGCTCGTCAAAAAGTAAACTTTTTAGTTCGATATTTATTTTCCAAATCAAAAAAAATATGTATTTAAAAAATTAGAAAACTGAAAATTTGTTATAGCGCATTTTTACACTACTCGCATGTAGCATATGCCAGACTCAAACATTTTACTTAAATAATTAATTTTGTGTTAAATTAGTTTTTATTTATTCTTGTTATTTGTTAATGTTTGTTGAATTTAGTTTTGCAAAAGTTAATTTTGATTTTGTTTTTAATAAAATTCAAAAGCGTTTTAATGGTATTTTAAGATGGCTTAGTTGAGTGACAAATTTTTTAACATTGGAATGTTTTTATCGTATTTTATATATCAAATAGATTTAATTCGAACATAAAACGTATAAATTACTTTAAATGCCAAATTTTAAATATATTTTCTTGTTAGGAAGTAATCGAATTTTGATTTGTTGCAGCTGCTGCTGTCACGCGTCTCGTTTCGCCTCGCTACTGTACTAAAATCTAAACAAATAAATAATTTAAAACGGTTAGCGTTAGCGCTAAAACTAGTACGACAAAAGCATAAACACTGAACTATGCCGGCCCGTTGCGTTTAACAAAGCCACCAGCTTCTTTGCCCTCGGCAGCATGTTGCGGCTGCTGTTGCTGCGTTTGTATAGCTGCAGTATCATCAGTTGCAAGCACATCACCAACAATGACGACGGCACCAGCAGCAATAGCAGTGCTAGCAGCGCCCCCTTCCTCTTCGGGATTTTCATTATTTTCTAATTCATCGATTTCGTTTTTATTTTGCGATGAATCTTTTTTTTCTTTTTTAATAGCCACAACGACGGTTTTGTCATTCCCATGCACAATGCCAGCATCGTCAGCATTTGGTTCGTCATGCTGCAGCAGCAAGTTGCTGGTATTGCTGCTCGTGTTGGCCGAACTTTGAATTTGGTCGGCTTCTGCCAAATCGGTGTCATTTACTTCTAAATTTGCTGCGCAATCATCTACGATGACTGCAGCAACGTGTGGCGGCAACAACATCGTATTGTCGCGTTGAATTGCATTGTTGTCATGCTGGTCCTGTGCTTGTTTTGACGTCAAAGCCATTTCGGTTTCGTTGACCTTCGATTTAATGGGTATATTGGATTTTTGTAGTTTTTTATTGATTTGCTCGTGCTGCAACTTGTTGTCACAAATACCGTTGCTTTTAATAAACGCCAGTCCAGCATCGTTGCTGACATGCTGCTCAGTCACTGTAATGGGAAACAGTGTCTCCAGATAGTTTTGATACCATACAAGAAAGTCATCGCGTTGTCGCGGTATGCTCAGTTTTTTTATTTTGGCATAAATCTTTTTTGGCGAAATATTTGAAGGCGGCGCTGGTGCTGCTGCTGTTGCGTTTGCAAGTTTTGCTGTTGCCGAGTTTTGTGCTGCCGTCGCGGTTAGTTTAGCGATTTCCACAAGCAGTGTGTCATTGATAAGCGTATTGGCGTGCGTTTGATTCCGGATGCGAGTAATAATGTAATTAATGAGATCATAATCGACTGTAGTTTGGACTGGTGGCTGCTGCGGCGGTAATGATGTGCTGTTGTTACTGCTGCCGGCGTGGAATGTCTGTTGTTAATGAATTATAAACAAAAAATGATTAGTGGTCACTTCTATCAATCAATTAAAAAAATATTTTTCAGCAAAACTAAGAAAACAACCACCACGAATTGACATAAAAAGAAAAAAACTTACCGTATTATTGGCAACAACGGTAGCGGCACGTTGTGCTTTTTGCTGTTGAGCAGCTAAGCTACAAGCGCCTTGTTCCGTTGATGGCAGCGACGACGGTGAAAACAATTCATTTGACTCTTCGTTGCAATTGCGTTGGCTGCTGTTGCGTTGGTTTTTACGCTTCTTTGTTTGATTTTTGTTGTTGTTAGCAACCACCACTACTGTTGCTGCCACTAACTGTGGCGATTCCAGTTGACGCGGATTACTGCTAGTTACATTTTTGCGCCATTTAGTAGTGGCTTTTGCACGCTCAGCCATTGCAATAGCATTATTGCAACGTTCAATATCATCGTCTTCGGGTTTTTCATTTTCTACAGGCAGCGAGGTCGACTGTGGTGTTTCTGCTGCGATTCCGGCAATTTCTGAAATTGTTTCAGCAGCAGCAGCGGCGGCGACGTCATCAGCAGTTTCATTGTCTGCATTATTGCTTTCTGTGTCGGCGTTATTGTTGACTTCTTCTTCGTCCTCGTCCGCTTCCACCACTTCACGCTCCACGTGTTGGTCCAGTTCGAGTTGAAGTTGTTGCAGTGTTGGCGGCGGCTGCAGAAAACGTTGTTGATTGCCGCTCATGCGCGCATTTAAATACAATTTGCGCATGGGATCGCGTTCAACACAGGCTGCGGCGGAGCTATCACCACGTGATTCAAGACCACAGTTGGTGCCGACACCACCGACATCGTTAAACAGTTGCGTCAAAAATTGTTGTTTCGGTGGCGGCGGCAGCGGCATTTGCTGTACGCTGCGTTGCCGATCACTGCTCTCCTTCTCCAGTAACATGCTCTCGAGACGCCGAAAGACATCCTCTTTAATTGATTCGTAGAATTTCGTTGTAAATTTATCATTTTTCAGTGCATTTACCAGCAAATTGCGTTTAATCTCTTCGGATGTCGTATCGTCGTCATCATCATCA
Organism: Suillia variegata; assembly: GCA_949127995.1. NCBI lineage: Eukaryota > Metazoa > Arthropoda > Insecta > Diptera > Heleomyzidae > Suillia > Suillia variegata. Next base: position 8,312,939 of record OX421845.1, read on the forward strand.
TTGTCGTTGACATCTCCAAAATCATCAACAATATTATCCGCTGTTGAGTTGGTGGGCATGTAAACATAATCGGCAGTGGCATTGCCGACATCGACTGTACGCAGCAGAAAATCGCGATCAGCAACATTTGTTGATGTCGTTGGCAACATACCGAAATGTTGTCGGTTCTGCAATGGCGCGTTGCGAAAATGTTGTTGCCGCTGTTGCTGCTGTTGTTGCGAGATTGTAAACTCATCGATATTGCGTAAATGTGTTTGTTGCTGCTGTTGCGTACGATTGCGGTTTAATGTTGCTGCAGCAGTTGTTGTCGCTGTAGCTGCTGCAGATGTTGCGCGACAAGGCGGCTTTGCCAGTACCTTGTTCCGCTGATAATGCGGACTGTTGCCAAAATTAATGTTGTTCATGTTGCGTAAATTTGATGGTGTTGCTGCACCTCCACCGGAGGCGCCGTTGCTAGCATATGTTGTTGACAGATCGGTATCCACGATGTTGTAGTTGTCATACAAATCGTCTGAGTTTTGTGGCCAATTTAGATTTTCGAGAAAATCCCGTTGGTACGGATTGTTGCTGAGGTTTGTGGCGGTGGTGTTCGTGTGCAACATATTGCTAATCATATTTTGTTGTTGCTGTTCTTGTTGCTGATAGTGTTGCTGTTGTTGTAATTGATTAATGCGCGAACGTTGTAAATGATGGTGGCGTAAATTTTGTGTCAACGCCGGTCGCTGCGGATGGTATTGCTCGTCATGTTCGTGTTGTTCTTGCTGCTGCTGCTGCTGCTGCAAATGTTGCTGTTGGTCCTCGTTGCTTTTGTGCGAATTAGTCGATAGCAAGTTTTGACGCGAATAACTGCGAAAGCGAATTGGATGCAAAAAAGGAAGAAAGAAACAAACAAACAAGCAAAAATTCGGTTAATCAAAAGCGGCATTTGTTAATTTTGTTAGTTCAAGAAACGGATAAATTTTGTTTTTAAACGTAATAAAATATTTTAGTCAATAAATATTTAAATACGAATAATTAAAAGAACGACTAAAACAAATGTTAGGGGTGTAATTAAAATGCATTTTAGTACGGAAATAACTTAGCTGGGGCCTGTAATTCTGGTACTGTACAAATGTGACGACAAAGAAGAAACGTTCAACATTTTTATTAATTTATTGTGAAAAATGTTTCAATAAAATTTATCAAATATTTTTATTGTGTTATTTTTTAAATTTTAATTATTTTTCGTTTTTTCAAAGCGTCACCATAGGCCTCCAGCATACATAAAAGTATTAATTGTAAAGGCTTACCTAATGTATTTGTTTTTTAAAATATAATTCTTTTATATACTGTAATATTTTAATTTATTGTCGAATATTAAAAAACGAAATGTAGTAATGTAATTTCGTAAATATTCTAGCCGTATACAAAAAAACTCGTAACCATCGTATCGTATTTTTGTAGCCTTACAAATTTGTTCGCTGTATAGGACTGATACATTTTTGTATGAAAGATTATAACAGCTGATTTACGAGGCATCGATTTGAAGGATGTACGAGAGGCAAAAACGAGCTCATATGAGTAGGGCTACTTTTAAAATGAGCTTGAATTTCACATCAATTTTATTAATATATTTTTTTTTTATAAAAAAAAAACAATTTAATAGCAATTCATATTGTTTGTTTTTTATTTTATGAGAATCATTTATGTTCTGTGATCGTTGATGAAAAAAAAGAAATAAATAATAATTAAAACTAAAAAACTACAAGCGCACATTTTTATTTCACTTATTTTCTTTGGTTTATTATTTCTTTTAATTTATAATAATCGATAAAGTCTTTATTATCGATATCAAGTTTTAACATTTGTTTAAAAAAGAATCAATTGAAAATAGTTTATACTTTTTAGTCGAACAAAATAAGACATGTAAATCCAGAATGATTTAGTGGTTTTAGGGTTCGAGAGCTGCTTAATTTGCAGATATATTTGTTTTCTTTTATTGCACAGTCGGTTTCGAAACAGTACAAAAACTAAATTAAAAAACAATTGATCAACTGCATTTCAGTGAACAATGTATGACACACTGAAAAATTACAGACAAGAGAAATGCCTGGAGACAAAACAATGAACTTATCGTACAATTGTCGTATATAATTACGATAAGTACCACGATCGTACGTGATATATACGATAAGTACCACCACTTGTAGACAAAAATCGAGTTGACTTTTAACCTTATTATTTAACCATGATTAAAATGTTGATCAAGAAAGTAAAAAATGAAGCATTCTTTTGCGACTAGAAAACGCCAGCAATGTGGCAACCCCTTTTAATCAAATTATTTATTATATTTTGAACCAACATTTTAGATTTATTTTTAATAGTTTTTTGACGGACGTTACTTATTTTTTGTGTGGATTTGACTTTTTAATAAAATGAGGGTTATATATTTTTTCTATATTGAAATTAATTTTAAAAATTAAATAATTTTTTAAAAAAGTGTTTGGTTTCTTATTACAATTTTTAATTAAAAGCAACTTTTTAACTGTATTTTTTTTTGTTGGTCAACTTAAAACTTCCCGAATTCACCCTTGAATCTAAAAAAAATTATAAGTGTTTACCTTCGGAAATTATCCCAAAAATTATTGGCACGATTGCCGGGCGGCACCTGATTGTTTAAAGTGTTGTTGTTGCTGCTGTTGGACACATTATTGTGTTGCTGGTGTTGATGTTGCAAGTTGTTGGCATAATGATTCTGCGTGCGTAAATTTGCATTATTCTGATGTATCGAATTGTTGTGATGATGCATAAAAATGGGACCAGGACCGCCAGCGCCAGCCAGCGGCGATTGTGGCGCTTCATTGTTAAATTGTTGTTGTTGTTGTTGTTGTTGTTGTTGTTGTGGTGGTGGTGCAACGGCTGCATTATTTAAAGTTGCGTAAATGCTTGTGCTGGCGGCACTCGAAACGTTCTGTTGATGCTGTTGTTGCGACTCGCTGCTGTAATTGTAGACACCGGCCGCAGTGCCACCACGTTGTCGTTGCTGAAACAAATGTTGTTGCTGTTGTTGGTGTAGCTGTTGTTGTTGTTGTTGATGATAGTTGGTGAAAGCGCTGCGTGCGCCAACACCACCAGACATAAATCCAGCGGCGCCTGCTGCTGTCGGTTGTTCTGACTGTGCGCGATTATGACCAGTGGCGGCGGCGTTGGCCGCGTATAGATTATTTGGCAAAGCGCCACCAGTTAGACTGGGCGGCGGCACAGACTCTGAGCGTAAATTAAAAGAAAGATCAGCGACCGAAGGTCCGCTCAGCGTGTAAAGACGATCTTGTAGCTGTTGCAATGAATATAAATAAGAGGTGAATAAAATATTATTTCAAAAAAATGATTTTTCTTTAAGTTGAAATTTTAATTTCAGTGTTAAAACGTTTGAAAAATATTTAAAAAGGAATCGAAAAATGTCATACCATGTGAATTGTATTGTTAAGCGTGTCGATTTCGCGTTGTTGGTGCCACAGCATCTGGTTGCACTGACACACCGAATTAATAAGCATTTGTTGTGTTTGCACGAATTGCTGCAGCAGTACCGGATCGGACGAAGCCAATTGAGCGGCTGCCGATGCCGACGATGAAGCAGTACCCGGTGCACCGCCGCCGAGTGTGGCCGCGCTATTTGTGGCGCTGTTGCAAATGCAATCGCTGTGCGCTGTCGCTATTGAACTGCTGTTGGCTGCTGGCACGGATGGAATACCGTGATGCAGCAGCGAGTAGTGTGGCGGCGTAAAGGCAGATCCAACTGTTTGTGGCAACGGAGGTGGCGGTGGTGGTAGGCTGCCTGCGCCATAGTAAAAGTGTGGATTCCACGAAGAGGGCAAAGGTGGTGGAATTGGTCCAGCTAACAATATTTAATAAAAATATTAAAGTTTTTATATTTATATAAAAAAAAAACACTTACGCCAACTGCTAGTGCCCATGGCGGCCATCGGTGGCGGTATCGAAAACGAACGCGTGCTGCCCGATTGCATGCTTGCAGCCTCCAACGAAGCGCCGTCGAGTGTGCTGTTTGCACCACCGCCGCCTCCGACTCCATTGACGCTTGTGACTACACCGTCGCAAGTAGAAGCGGCCATTGTCGAAGAAGCCATAGTCGAATTTAACGAAGAGTCTTTACCGTGAGCGGCAGTACCGGCACCGGCACCTGCGATTGCGGATGAGCGTATTGGTTGTGATAGCAGCTGTGGCGGCGGTGGTGGTCCAGAGCTTGCAGCGGCGTAGTACTTGCTGTTGTTTGCCGTGGTATAATCGGAGTCGTTAAGGTCCTCATCTGCTTCGTCATCTGCTTCGGAAACGATTTCATGACGACGCACTGATGCGGCGGCGCTTCGTAAAGTAGTCGGCGTATCTGTGGTAGCGCTACCTACATCCTCCTGTTGCAGCCGCTGGCAAAGCAACTCGAATTCTTTCTTTTTTGTTTCGTATTCGGCTTTCAGTTGATCGCGATCTTCTTCCGCCTCCTGTTGCTCTCGTTGCTGCAGCTGTTGCCGAATTTGTTGACTTTGTTGTGATCAAATAAAAAGTTATAAAAAAAAAATGTTTAATAAAAATAATAAAAAAAAAAAATATTTTAAAACAACTTACGGCGTTGGTGTCGGCGTTAGACTGTGACGCTTTAGCGCATCTTCGCCAAGTTGTGCCGCTGCAGCGGCCTGCGCTTTGCGTCGTACAATTTCCTCCTTTAACGCTTTAATGCGATCCCGTTCGGCCTGTAGGTTTTCGGCTTGCGCTCGCAAATCCGAAGTGACGTCGTTGAGCATGCGCACTTTGCGCGAAATGAATGCATCTTCTTCATTGTCGACAGTCGCCGCTGTGGGTGTACGTTCGCGATCATACGTGACGGACGAGTGCGTTGAAGATTGAGAGCGTTGATCGCGCGCCTGTGGTGGTGTACGTCCAATTAGTTTCGGATCGGGACGTGTAGCGGTATGCGTCTCGATAAGATTGACCGTCTCCATCATGTCCTTAAGGCGTTTCAGTTGTGCCTTCATAGCTTCGATGTCAGCGACCTTTTGCTGAATGAGTGCAGACTCCTCGGCGGTGGGTGGGCGATCGTCGTCTTTAATAGAAATGGAGCATTAAAAGTGATTTAATTTCTTAATTATTTTCATATGCACCTACCGTTATCAATGACTTGTTGCGGCTGTTGTTGTTGTTGTTGTCGTCGTACACCACCAGCGGCGGCTTGCAACAATTCGATTGGCACAATGCGTGAATATTCCACGGGAACGACGCGTTCAGGTGCCCGCGGCTTTTCAACGGCAACAGCAACGGTGACTACATCGTTTACCGACTCCTTTTCCTCGTCTTCGTCCTCATTGTCGTCATTGTCGTTTTCGTGTGCACTGCGATATTTGTTATCGGCGGCGTTACGCTCTGCATCGCGATTGATGTCCTGCAGTTCGTCGACCAAATGACGCATTTCATCGCGTTGCGTGCGCAACGATTCTAGCTTACGTTGCAGTGCTTCCTGTTCGGCAAGAATTTCGGGACCGTCGTCGCCGAGCAGTGTGCTTAGTTCGTTTTGATTTTGAATGAAGGTCGTCAGATTTTTCATGCGTCCCACCAGGTTCGACATATCCGAGTGTACTTGATCGATTGATTCGTAGTCGGGCGGTGCACCATTTTGTTGTTGTTGTTGTAGGCCAACGCCACCACCGAAACTAAGCTGCCCGGCGTGCTGGCGCAGTTGTTCCATTTCGCTAAGATGCTGTTTGGCGGCATTTTGAAGACGCAGCAATTGTTGCTGCTGTTCCTGCATGTTATGAATGTTACGATTCGATGCCTCTAAGCGTTGTTGCAACTCCTCGTAGCTGGGCGTGTTGGTATCATCGGGCGTTTCGAGCGTTTCAAGTACGCTGTGTAGCGATTGTATGGATTGGGCGCGATTGTCGCTCATCTATGGAGATAATTGAAACAAATTGAAAAAGCATTATTAAAAGTTTTTTAAAAAAAAATAATAATTATAGAAAAAAATATTCAAAACAGTTTTTTACGTTTTTTAAGTAAAATTTGAAACAATACGAAATTTATTTAAAAAAAATTAATTATTATATATTGATAACATTTCAGTAAAATTTCTATATCAAATTTACAGTATTCGAGTATTTGATTTGCTATTCTCTTTATTTGGCATATCGTTAATTTTTACTATCAAATTTTTGTTCAACAATAAAAATTTATTAACAATTTGGCCGCAAAGCACTGAATTAATTTCGCATATATTGCATCTTAAAAATTTATAATGTAATATAAAGGCATAAAATACACCCTCTATATATAAAATACCCATAAGCATAATAAAATGTGCGTGACATACCTCGCTTAATGCGACATCTTCTAAACTGGCCGAATTGACAATGACATCGTTCTCTGCGGCGTTGGGATTAATTTCGTGCACCATTCTGGATCTCGGTAGCTGATGATGTAAAATAACAAAAACAAAATTATAATCGCAGAATATATTTATTAAAAATGCAATTTTTTTTGTCTAAATAAAAAAAGAAGACAATTGCGTCAACTAACCTGATTACTATCTCGTAAAAGATTCGTTTGTAAAGAGTTGGTTGTGGCTGCAGCGATGCGTTGATTGTTCGAAATGCTTGCTTTGCTGCTGCTATTGTTGTTGTTGTTGTTGCTGGCGAGATTTAAAAATTGCTGTATTAATTGCAAACGTTGGAGCAATGCGGGCGAGTGCGAATCGTTCAAGATTAAGTTGCAGTTGCTGCTGGCGGTAGCGGCGGCAGAAGGCGTTACGGTTGATGAGAAACCAGCAGCTAAATCGTTGTTGTTGTTGGTTGTGGTAGTGGGCAGCAATAAATTATGTTGCTGCTGCAAATGTAGCTGTTGCTGTTGTTGCTGTTGTAAATTTTGTGCCGTTAATGGTTCGTCAATTAATTGCTGCAATTGTAGCAGTAGTAATTGTTGTGTTTGCTGCTGGTGCTGCTGCTGTTGATGTTGCTGATGATTGTAATTAATGAGTGCTGTTGTTGTTGCTGCAGCGTTCTTTGTGTTGGTTTGCGCTAAACTCGGTGTTGTTGGTATAACAATGCCAATTGTTGTTGCCGCGTGATTAAGCAAATTCGTATTCAAAGTATTTGTTGCGATGCTGTCGTTATGTTGTTGTTGCTGCTGCTGTGGTTGTTGTTGCTGCTGCTGTTGATTGCGTCGTGGTATTGGCCGTACAGGATAACAAAAGCGCTGTGTCTCGTGTATATTTTCTAAAAAGATATTTAATAATATTAAAAAATTTAATTTGATGCCAAACGAAAATTTAAAAAGAAAATTTGTTAAATTGCCTGCTGCATAAAACAATTCAATTAACTTTAAAAAAATATATATAAAACAGATATTAAATCAAAATATAAATCCAATCAATTTAATAATAGATTTTTTATTAACAATTGGCATATTTATTTTTTGTTTAAAGGAAAATGTGAAATTACGTTTTTGTCGTTATTTAGAAACTAATATAAACATTATTCTATTTATTTGTTTAAAAGTTTTGTATGTGTGGAAAAATTTGGATATAGATTATGACGCATGGAAAACGATGCGAAAAAACAATTTAATTTGGAATAAACAATTTTCTACAAAGAAAAAAAAAACAAACAAAAATTAACATTGATTTGTTACAAAAGTAAGTTAAAACTTTTTAATCGAAATTTAGATAGAATAACAAATCAACAGAAATTTAAGATAAAAGAAAATTTAAATCAAATTGCAAAATGGAATATATAAATAAAATAATCCTTAAATAATAATTTAAGTATAAATTCCAAAATCAATGAGAACTGCAAATTTGATTGAACTGGGAACAGATAGATTGATTGATAGATAGATAGATAGATAGATAGATAGGTAGATAGATAGATAGATAGATAGATAGATAGATAGATAGATAGATAGATAGATAGATAGATAGATAGATAAGAAGGTTATAAGAAGTGGATATGAAAACATAAAGCTTCACCAAGCAAAAAAAAAATGCTGATGAGGAATGGTAAGTAGCGTATGCCGAAACAGCGCTGCCCGGTCTGTTAAATTGGTCAGTTTTTTGTTGTTGTTCAAAAAATTATAAGACAGTTTAGCACATTAAAATTCTTATTAAAAAAAATTTTAATTCAATTATAAATTTAAACTTAAAATGTTTTGAAAATTTAAAGAAGGTACCAAAGCAAATTTAAGCAAACGTGGATAATTTCTAATTAAAGTTAAACAGAATATTTTATTTTAATGTACAAAATGTCTGCCAGAATCTACTTAAAGCTAAATTCAGTTCAAGTGCGTCTAAAATGCTTTCTAGCTAAACTTAAAATGTCAAAAATGCCACACAAAATATTTGCTTCGGTTAAATTTAAATGCCAATGTTCGAGAAATGCAGCACAGTGTAAAAAGTAATTCTTGTTTGTCAATGGGAGGAAAATTAAATTCAAGTGCCCTACAAGCAAGATCGAGAAAAAAGTAACACGAACACAAAAAAAATAATAAAAAGAAAACAATTAGAAAAAAAAGACATCTACGCCAAGTTGCTAAATTTAGACCCTGAACTAAAACTAAAAACAAGCAAAGGTAGGAGGTAGGTAGGTAGGTAGAAGACGTCGACGTCGGGCATGATTAAGAGTCGGTCGGTCTGTTTTTTTATTTTTTTTTCGCATGCTGCTGAAAATGTGGGAAAACTAAAATAGCAACTAATTAGTAGGGAAACCGGAAATAAGCATATATATGAGGTACAAATAGACTCGTATAGCAGTAAAGTAAATTCTTCGATAATAAATTTAAAATTAAATAAAGGAAAAAAGGATATTTTTAATTTAGTTTACTGTGCGTTCAGTTATCCACTTTAAATTGTTATTATTTCAAAAACGAATTCCAATTATTTGTTAAAATTTCACTAAAACTATGTAAAAAAGAAAATATATATACGTACATGAAAAATATATATACATATGTATTTTTAAAATATTTATACAATAGATAAAGCATACCAATCTCGTAGTTGCTGTCGTTAAAGTGTTGCTGCTGCTGCTGTGAATGTTTTTGTAAACTTGAGTTGTTGTTGTGGTTGTTGCTTTGGATGTTGTTACTGCTGAGCCTCGATTGCTGCTGCTGAAGACTGTTGCTGTTAGCCGTTAAGTTCGTATTCGTATTGGCCACGGTCGATAGCAGATAATCCTTTGAATGAAACAAACACGTTAGAGCAAACAAAATGACAGAGAAAACTAAACCGATCACGTTGAACGCGTCAATATTGTCGACTTTTTGTTTAAAGTCTTGAACGCGAGCGAGCGTTTTATATAAGCAAAAGTTTCCTTTATATATAATGAGTAAAATTTTGAAAATTCTTAAAAATTTACTTTAAAACGAAATTTTCGCCGATTCGTTGCGTTGCGCGTCGAGAATGTTACTAAACGATTTCGAGTAGGAAAATTTCATTCAGTTTCGAAAATACGTTTGTATTTCGAAGTGCGCGAGAGAGATGTTTATTTTTAACTTACTTGCGCTCTTATTTTACAAAAAACAAATTTTTTCTTTTTGGAATATAAATGGTCAAAATGATTTTTTTTTTCAGACTTTTGGTAATTGTGTACAAAATAGACAAAATACTTTCTTCTAATACAAAATTGAGTAAATCTTATTTGGACATTTTGTTGTTGTTGTGTTCTTGCGTAGGCGGACGGGAGGCTGGGTGGTCTGGGTAATAGTGTTTATTTTTAAATGTCTTTCGGCGCCCATCCAAAAGAGTATGAAATTATTTTTGGCACATTATGTGCAGAAATTGTTAAAAGCTTAGAATAGCTACAAAAATACATGAAAAATCAAAATTAATTTGTGAATTAACTAATAAAATAGTTAAGACAAATCTAATAAATACAAACGAGAATTAACTAAGTTGTAAAAATTGACGGTTTAGAGATATTTTGAATTAATTGCAAAAGGTAATATAGGCGACCTAAAATGAGCTTAAAAAGCATTCGTTTTTCGGGATTAATGTCTTAAGCACTGCAAATCTTCTATGATATTTTGAATTTTATTAAAAATATATTTTTTTAATATAAATAGTATTTTAACTTTTTTTGTATTAAAATACAAAATTTAAATATTTTAAACCAAAAGAAATAAAAAATTATATATTATATATAAAATATACGAATTCGAAAACCTACAAAAAGAATATGTACTATGAATTGAAAAAGCTCTTCAACCAAAACAGGAGAAGCATTTTTTAAATAATTAAATATTTTGAAATATTTCCATCTTAAAGAGTCGAATTAGAAATATTCATAAAAATCGGCTGGTGTTAGAGACAACAAGCGGAGTGTATTGTTTTTTTATGGTTTTGAGCTTACATTTAAATCCTTAAGTTCGCGGCGAATGGGAGCAACAATTTCTGTATTTTTGGGAACTTGTTGGCGTTTTTGTTGTTGTTGCTGTTGCATGGAGGCAACAATATTCAATGGACTGCATCGACTGTTTAATGATAAATTATATTGTGTTTGTTGTTGTTGTAAGCCCGGTGATGGTTGTTGTTGCGTTTGCGTCTGCATTAGCGTAGCAGCCAAACGCTTTGTTGTAATTTTTGCAGCTGCTGCTGCCGAGGCTGTCGCAGTTGTTGTTGTTGATTTTGGTTTAGTGCCCGTTTGTTTGCGCACTGTGTTTGGTGTTGTTGTTGTGGTTGAAGTTGCTGCTGCTGCTGCGGCAACATCATTATTATTGCTATTCGTCGAGCAATTGTTGCCATTGAGATTTTGAGTATTGTTGCAATTTGCATTGTTGGGATTCTTTTTCGCCGGTGCCATTGTATTTTTTTAATCGTTTTTCGTTGTTTTCTTAGCTGTTTTCTCTCGCCACAAAAATTTTTCTTTTACATATTTTTTCCCCGACTGTTTTCTTTCCTTTATTGGTTAAACTTTACAATGCAAAAAAAAGTTCTGTCTGATTTTTCCAGTTTTTAATGGAAAGATGGTGAAAGGAAGAGTTTGGAAAAACTTGTAAATGTTTAAAATTGCAACTGCAGCCAATTTGTTTTTGTTTTTGTTTATATTTGTTTTGTAGAATAATTTGTTTGTTTGTGTTTTCCCTTCCCCTTAAACAATCGCAAAATACCGAAATTTTCTGATTTATTGCAAATCTTAGTAACTTATTTAATGTTTTCATAAACAAAAGTTGGTCCTACCGCTATGCAAATGCAACACATATCACAATCAAATTTGGGTGGTTCATGATTTAAAAATGTTTATATGATTTCTATTCTATTTAATCAATTGTTCCCAAATAAATCAGAATATGTTGTACAAAAGTTTCAATCCAATATCTCCAATGGTTTCCAAGATATCGTTTTAAGAAATCTGTATTTTTTGAGGTTAGGTCGTAGTAATGCCCGGAAAATCCATCGACTAAATTCAACTGACTACAAAAAAGTTGAGGAGTTCATATTTTTTTAATAAAATAAATGTGTACATAATTAAATGTTTCCAAACTTAACAAGCGCTTGTCATTCCATTGTAATCGATCATTTATTACAACTGCCCAACTTTCCAACCGTCTGTCCGACTACTTATTTATCCGTCGCTTATGACGAACGCTTATGGCGCATGATTTCCTCCTTAAGCGCCCGCAAACGATCTCGTTCCGCACGCAAACTGTCCGCCTCTGTGCGCAACTCTGACGTGAAATCGGTGAACATGTTCAACATGGTCGATAGCAGCTCCTCGTTAACGCTGTTGTTGTCGGCAGCAGCAGTATTCACTGGTGGACATGAGTCTACTTGGACGCTGGAACTGACATCGGTCGCTTGTACAATGTCAACTTTAGCGGCGGCAGGAGCAGCTTTAACGTTGGCTGCTTGTGTTATTGGTGCAGTCGACGAGTCTGATTGCTTTTCCCTTTCCTTTGCACCGGTTAGATGTTGTTCGATCATATTAGTCGTTTCGATCATGTGTTGGACGCGTGCATATTGCGCTTTTAATGCGGCAACTTCGGCTAGCTTGGCACGTATATATTCCGCTGCATCGGGATCTTCTTCGTCTTCGGCACTAGCGGTTGTTGGTGTGGAATCAGTGGCAGTAGAAGCAGGAGCAGCGACGGCGTCATTTGTTCTGCTTTGCTCTTGTTCTTCTTGTGGTGCCTGTTCTTGTTGTCCTTGTTCTTGTGGCTGAATTTGTGGTTGTTGTTCTTGTCGTTGTTGTTCTTGCGGTTGTTGCTCTTGTTCTTGTGGTTGTATTTGTTGTTGTTGTGCAGTTAACTGACTTAACTCTTCGGCGCGCTGACGCAGCGATTCCATTTCTTGCATCAATTGTCGGTGTTCCGCCTGCATATCTTGGAGATTACGATTCGAGGCCACAAGACGCTGAAAGCAAAGAAATGAGTTTGGAATTTTTATTTTAACTGAGTTTAGAAGTTATAGACTCACCTCTTCGAGAATGGCATTTTCGTTCTCAGCCGCATTCGTTGGTGGTTTATTGATTTCGTTGACCATGTTGCGAATCGGATGAATCTTTACAAAACTAAAATCAAAAATGTAATATTATTTATACATATTACATGTAAAGGACACTAGCTGCCGAGGTAATCGGTCCAACATCGGTTAAATACATTCATTTAGGAACTAGTTCAATTTCTTTCCGAAATCAACAAATTTTTGGTTACTGTAGGCATTTGAATCTGTTTAGTCGTAATATAATTCCAATATTTTTACTTATATGTACATACATATGTATGTATGGATGTATATACACACATATGTATAATATTTACAAAACGCATAGCGAACGAATTCAGCGAGTGACTATGCTAAAAATACAATTCTTACATTTCTACGTTTCTATTATGACATTCTTTGAATAGAAGAGATATATACAAATTTTTTATAAAAATTAGAAAACTTACCAGATTTTAGAAACTCACCAGTTTGTAATGCAAACTAACTAAATGCAATAAATAATTAATTGAATTTAAATTTAAATTTTAATGAGTTCACAAATTTCTTTTTTTTGCGAATGATCTTCAGCGGCGAAAGGTGAGCGTGTATCTGAAAGATACTTGTACACACTTTGTTTTTGAAAAATTTTTTAACAAAGAGAGAACGGCCGCTTTTCGACATATCTATTATTAATAAATTATAAAATTTGTCTCTTAGTTTGCGCGCAGGTTACGACTACAACGCTTATTGGATTTTTGATTTTAATTTGACATTATTTGGGTATGGTTAGGCAGTTTATTATGTAGTCTATATATATTGCCACGCCCACTAACTTCGCGCTTGAAAATGTTGATTAACGAAGCACAAAACAAATTCGAAAAAATATCTGTCGTCTCGGTCAACGCTTTTGGGCTTTTTTGGATTTTTGTCTCCCTTTGAACTAGGCAATTTTATATGTACCTCTCTCTTGTACCCTCTTCTCGCCTCTCTCTCCTCTCCGACAAACCTTTAGTTGCGTAAGTTTAATTGCCTAGCGTAATAGTGGACTCTTAGTAGTACAGAACTGATATTTCGCTATGATCAACAGTTAAAAACTGATTTTGTTATTTCGTTAATTAATAAGAATTTATTTTAATATTTTAGAGATGCGGGCAATGCCGAGTACACGAGTATTGCGTATACGCTTGTCTATAGGATAAAAGTAATTCAAAAATACATTTGTAGAGTCAATTTTGTATTTTCCTCAGATTTTCGAAAGAGCTTCTCTGTGCGTTCAATGTTTCTCTCTTTTTTTTCGAAAGAGTGTTTAACTATAATTGAGCATGACTTCTGAAAGGTTAACCTTTTGAACTTTATATTAAAGGTTTCTTGTACGGCTTTGTAATTAATTTCGTATAATTTTCAAAAGAAGATATCACTAAATTTACGCCATAACTGCAAAGGTCGAACAAGTTTATTTCTCAAGTAAACTGAATTAGTCATACTCGTACATGCATTTGAGTAACTCCACGGCATCTCAAATGTTGACAAATCAGAAGAAGATTTTTAAATCCAAAAATTAGGAAAACCAATTTTATTGTTTCCCATACAGATTTCAAGTAATCCAGTTGGTAGGCGTTTTGATTTTTGATTTTTTGTTTTGTTTAGTAGCGCGATAATTAGTGCATTGGCCTTTGTTTCGACATGTCCCAGAAGCGATTCTCGGTAGACACATAGAGAAAAAAATCAAGTTAAATTAACATAGATGCATATACGAGGGTGGTCTGATAAGTTCTTAGCCTACAAAAGAAAAACGAAAATTTTGGCTATTCATATCTCAACATAGTCTCCTTTTGGCTCGATAAAATTAACGATGCGGTTCTACAACTTTTATAACCCATCTGAAAAATACATTTTATCGAGGTCTGTAAAGTAGGCCTCCATCGGGCGGTAAGGCTAAGTACTTATCGGACCACCTTCGTACACTGCCATATTATTTTTGCACTTGGACAAAATGTTAAATACAATAAATCGTGTAAATTTTTTAATTTTCATAGAAATTTTTATTTTTGTTGTTTAATGTACAGAAACAGTTACAATATATAAATTAATTAATTTTTTTATGGCTCCACTTGTTTAAGTTATAAATATTTTTTATTTCATATATATCGTATTTTGTCACTTAATATAGCCTCAAACGATATCATGGCATTACCCCAACTTTTTATATTCACGGAATGAAAATCATGTTGGATCTTTTTTTTTTATTTCTACCAAAGAATGATGAAGTCGTGTTTTAATTTTCCCTTTTTGTACTTTACAGAATGCCAAAGATAAGTTTTATCATATGTTCGGTTAATTTTGCTTGTACCGCTGTGAGCTAGAGATAATAACTGCAAGTCAATGTATTTAAAAATTTCATCAATTTTACAACAACAACAACAACAACAACAACAACAACATCAGAAGACGATAATTATAACATTTACACTTAAGCGGAGCTCTACGGAGCGTTTAGTGCGTTTAAGGGTATTGACGGAACTAGTGAAAATTCGCTGAAAAGTGCGACAATTGAAAAATAATAATAATCATTTTATTAAATAACGGTTACAGAGGGTCGAGAGAAAATAGACCAAAAATGTTTCTACTATTGACAGTCGCTGCCGCCCTCGTAATCGCCATTACAACGCCGGCTCATGCGGATATTTACGACGAATGCAACAGCGGCTCTCCGCCACCGCCACGGTTTACCTTTGTCGCAAGCGCGACAAGCTGCACTCGATACATCTTCTGTGACGGTGATAATTCCTACGACGGCGAATGCACCGATGGTGATTACTTCAATGCAATCTATCAGACATGCGATCCCAGGGATTTGGTCGATTGTCGCATTGGCGAGGAGCAGAACACGAACGTAGTAGAAGAGCAGGCGGTGGTGGAAGAAACCGAGATCATTAATAATAATAACACACCCGGTATATCACCG